>JAPMOQ010049194.1:0-10389 GCA_026543055.1 Argiope trifasciata
TTGATGTCAAGATGATGGGTTTTAATTCGAAGGAACAGAGTTTCAGAAATCGATCAGTTAATAAAAGAAATGGCACATCGAAAATAAATAACATTCCTACCTAAGGGACTACAATTAAGGGTGAGTAATAACCAGAAAAAAGATTAATCTGCATGCATAAAAATTGAATGTTTGTCTTGTATGCCTTCCGAAGCCGTTCATCCGATTGCAATGAAACTGGGTCAGCTTATTGTTTACACCTAGGGGGTGGTTGTAGGGACAGCACAGTTATCTAAAATTTAAAAAAAGAATGAATCTCAACTGCATCTATTTACCAACGATTCATCTCCAAATAAATCACCGAGGAGACGCATAGATTTAGTACGAATGATAAATCCGAGGGAAAGGCTCATATTTTGTAGCTATAGTTGGCAGATGTAATGCAAATCATTTTCAGAGGTAAAAACTTTATTACAAATTATACGAGAAAGTTTTGGAGAGACCAACCCTGGAAATTTTAAATTTGATTTACAATTTAGCGCTTTTCGTAGTAACTTCCCAAAATATTACAAATAAATTTGCACCATCTCAGTTTTCAAAAACAATTTTTCCTACTATATTAATGATCTTATGGTATTAATATGTTTCCTATGTTAAAACAATTTCAAAAGAAAATATTTTAATCACGTTTTCTGAAATTAAACTTGAGAATTCTGAACGAATATGAAACGAATCAAGATATATAATATATAGTTTGCTTCATTACCATTCTGAAAGAACATCAAGTTTTATGATTATAAAAGAATGCACAAATCTAATATATAAAAAAGAATTTGTATATGCTGTCTTACCGTTCGACCTATTTCGATAAAACAATGCCAAATCAATCTTGATGGATTACACTTAATATTTTCTTCGGCGGCAGCAACGCGCCGGGTACCAGCTGTTTATTAATAAAATGGGGAGGGAAAAAATGGGATTAAAAAAAATGGGAAGTTAACAAATCTCTAAACTACATGCTACTCGAATGCAACTTTTTGAAATCAGAGAAGTTACAAAGAACTTCCATCTATGTATTCGTTCATTGCAGAAAAGGATTTCATTGTTGCAGACTACTTTGTATTCGGTTTGAAATATTTTCACCCGAGCCGATTGTTGAGTCATGTTTCGAAATTCCTTTCCGCAGAATCCTAATAGATTTCCGTCATACGAGCGTGGTTTCAAAGTCTGTCATAAAATATCTCTAGAGTTGCTTTACAACTGGACGTTAAAATAACTGAACTAAACTAATCTAACAGATTTCGTACTTCCGTCATGCTGTCGGCGAACAAAAGAATGTCCACGGAAGAGGACATTTTTCAATGAGAGAAAAATTAGTAAACTCTTTTCTAATTTTTCGACAAATGGGATATGTAAATAACATACTAGAAGGCTAATTCCACGCTTGTCTTTTCGGATGAATGACTAACCAATGAATGCAAAAGCTTTTTGGCATCTGTAAGAGCTCTGGTAGTTGTTACCACGTTGGTTGCCAACTACACGATAACTCGCAGATTGTGTCAATCAATGAATCCATCTACTTGTGGAATGGAATGGAGTCCGGCTTGCATTATTTCGCTTAACGAACACCAAGCATTACAATCCTAAAAGAATACACTAATCTAATATATAGACACGAATATTTGTTTGTAGAATAGAATAAATACTATTTACGCTTCTCCTTTATATACCCATCTATTTCAATGAATGCCGGGAAGAAAACAAATATCATTCTTCCCATCATTCTTAATTAAGCACGATCACTACTTCACATTCCTAACGATGTTTCCAAGATCATTTCTTCTGCGGCTGCGACGCTCCGGGCATCAGCTAGTGTTTTAAAAAAAAAGGCGAGTATTATAAATAATAAATTACTTTATTACAAGTCTGCGGAATGTTACTGTTTGCATCATCTCGCTTAACAAGTGTTTCGCATTGCGAGTCAAATTCAGGAACGAATGATGCTAGTTAGGTGAATTTCCTCCTCATTTTATTGTGAACATTATTCCTTTCACTCCTAGTAGTTATTTCGCCATTACGTTCAATTGTAGCTATTGCTGTTCTTAATAAAATCATTCGGTTTGTGGTTCATGAAAGGGAGAATTAAATCGCAAGCGAATCAAATGGATACTTCTTGGGGATAAAAAACATCGTCAAAATGAAATTCAGAATCTTCAGAACCATATCGCTACAATAATTTAAAATATTTGAAGAATCAATGAATCCATCTACTACACACCCGTTTATACAAATATTCCCGTCATTATAAATAAGCCTGTAGCTCGATACTGATGGGCATCCTGTTTACCTGGAAAGTTTTAATGAGCTGTCTCAATTTAACAATCCAGAAACATTTTTTAACATTTAACACCACACCACACCTCCGTTTCTAGAGCTCATGGGGCCCCTTTCCGGTTTGGTATAGATGTAGGTGGACTTTATTAACAAAAAAAGTACACAACAATGAATTTGAAAGATACAGAAAAATGACTAAATACATAAAAATACAACATAGCAAGTGATGATAAATGCTAGGCTGAACTTCTTGAGCACAAGAAACTGGATGAATGAGCATAGTAATTTACAGTATGAATGCACAAAACAGTTAAAAATATTGAGAGGGGGATGAAAATCAAGTTATGGATAAAGTACGAGCTGTATTAAATGGTGACCTAAGAGATAATAGAGTTACTCTAATTGAAGCAGCTTTCCCTGATCAATTAGGAATCTAATCATGTTTATGATTCTATTTTTGGATGATAGATTACTAAGGACTCTTTTGTACCACAGACTTTCTAGCGATGATGAGGGTTTTCTGAGGTGCCATGAAAGAGTAAAAGGGCAAGAAGTCGCAAAGTGAATGGGATCGCCGATTTCTCCACAAGAGCAGTAGTCATTTGCTGATAGATGGAAGCGGTGAAGAAAAGACGGGAAAGGTCCATGTCCAGTAAGAAACAGGATTTTTTCACGAGTCCAGGAGAGTGGTTGCAATTTTACTGTTTTGATGACTTTAAAAACAGAACGACCCGTATTTCCATTATCCCAAAAATTTTGCCATTTTCGTATAAATATTTTCTGCAGGTGCTTTTTAAGATGACATCGGGGCTTTGGGACTTCCAATGGAGCACCTTCAATAATAGCTGCTTTTGCAAGAATATCAGCTTCTTCATTACCCCGATAACCAGCATGGGCTTTGATCCATCTTAAGAGGATATTTGGGTTTTGGAGGAGAAGGAACTGAATGTCACGGACGAGTTAATGAGGAGAATGGGGATCTTGTACTGCTAGCAAACTTGACTGTCTGTCCAGATTTTTATTGTCTCGTTTTCTTCACTAGCTCGAATGATGGCTCTTTTCAGTCCAAGCAATTCGGCTTGAAACACAGTGTGGAATTCCTCCAGTTTTCCTTTCCATTCAAGAACTTTTCTGCCATTTTCGAATGCGCAATAGGAACACCCTGTTCCCAGCTCTGTTTTGGACCCATCCGAGTAGAATGTTAACCTGTTATCCTCTTCGAAGGGCTCTGTTGTTGAAATTTGTGCCTCTATCTCAAACAAAGAAGGGTGGATGGTAATATTCCTGACTTTTTCTTCAAATTCTTTTAGGTAATATGTTTCACCTTCAAATTCTATTTCTTTCTTTAAGGATGTGATATTGATGAAGAGGGCTTCTTGTTGGGCTTTCAGGTGAAGTGGCATAATGCCGGTAATGACCTGTAAAGCTGCAGTTGGGGTTGTGCGGTATGATCCAGTTTTATATTGGAGGAAGATCCTTTGAATAGATGCTAATTTTCTTTCCAATCTTGGAGAAGATGAAAGTGACCAAGCATTTATACCATGCAGGAGCATCCTCTCGGTGACTGTTTGGTATAGGGTCCTTCTGAATCTTTGTTGTAGTCCCCAGTGGGGACCTGCTATGCGGCAAAGTTGTTGATACTGGCTGATGGTCTTAGAGCCTTGTTCTTGTATGTGGGAAATCCAGTTTAACTTTTCATCTAATATTACTCCCAAGTATTTGAGAGATGATGTTCGTTTAATAGACTGGTTGTTCCAACGAACAGTTGGTCCCCTAGACAATTTCTCTATTAGTAAATATTGTGATTTTTCTATTGAAATTTCAAATCGATTTTTATCGGTCCATATTTTAAAAGTTTTGAGTGCTAAGTTTGCATACATTTCCAGTTCTCGCCGAGTTCTCCCGCTGATGACAAATGCGAAATCGTCCGCATATGCTTGTAAATGAATCTCTCTTGGCCAATTTGTTTTTAAAATTTCATCTGCTACTATGTTCCAAAACAGAGGAGATGTACAAGATCCTTGGGGGCAGCCTTGTGTTTGCTTCCATACATCTGGTCCGTCACTCGTTTGTATCGCCACTTTGCGATTGGAAAGGATGTCTATTTAAGGTTTCTGATGTATTAGTTCTCGTATGCAGTTTACTGAATCTTTTTCTTATAATGTTATATTTTAAGTTGTCAAAAGCGCCTTTGATGTCTAATGAGATAACTACGACGTAATGTTCTCTTTCCTTGGCTTCTTCGATGACGTCAAGCAATTTTCGAAGAGCATGGTTTATTGATTTCGCAGATGTGAAGCCAAACTGGTGAGGGTGTAACACTTGCTGTGTATTAAGAGTAGAGTTAACTCTTTGAAGTAATAATTTTTCTAATAGTTTTCCTAAAGTCGGAAAGAGAGAAATAGGTCTATAGGACTTCAATCGGTTTTTTTCTTTTCCTTTTTTGTGAAAGAGAACAATGAATCCCGTTTTAAAAGAAGTAGAGAATTTCTTTAGTTCAAGGCATTTGTTTATGTACATTGTTAATAATTCTGGAAAGTTACTGTGGATGGTTGAAATAACTATAGAATCAATACCATCATAGCCAGGGGCCTTGTTTTTAGGAAGTTTTTCGATAATATTTCCAATTTCTGTTTTAGTAAAGGCTTCTTCAACATCACAAGGTATTGAATGGAAATTTGTTTCTTCTTCTACCGTCTCGGGATAAAGCTGTTGTAGGATTGTACTTGCAAAGTCCTTAGCATTCCCTGTAAGTGGATTTTCCAATAAGTTGAAAATTACTGAGGGTGGTTGAGCAATCTTAGTTGAATTATAAGGAGCTCCATAAGGGGAACTTGCATTTGAGCAAAATTTTCTCCAAGCGCTTCTCTTTGCCTGAAGTATTTCTTTTTTGTAGATTGCTCTTTTCTTTGAATAAATTTTCTGGTAATATTCTCTTATATCTCCTGCGCTCTTCTTTACGCATCTCCTCTGTGCATTTAGTTCCTTTTTCTTTATTTACAGATTTTGATTCCACCAAGAAATATTGGGTGTTGTGGAAATCTTCTTTATGTTGTATGAATGCAGACAAGAGTCAAGTATTTCCAATTGAAGTTTTTCTGTAGCAGCGTCCAGACTATCAGTTGTTGAAGATTCCCGAATGATTTCTATTAATCTGAAAAGCTTTCTTCCGAAATGATTGCAGAACTTCTTGTGACCCCCAAATTTTGTTTTAAATCTAAGATAAGAAAGCTTAGAAATTTCTGAATTGATGATAATTTTAATAAATTTATGATCACTGAGCGATTCATCTTCCATTACCTCCCAATTGCATAAGTTAGCCAAGATAGAGTTTGAAGCCATTTAGATCTGGCCAGCCTTCAGCATTGTGGCGTTGAAAAGTGGGTTCTGCGTCTGGAGAGTTTAGAAGATGGAGGTTTTTTTCCGCTAAAAATTTTTCCAATTGGTATCCTCTATTGTTATTTGCACGGTAACCCCATAGGATACTGTGAGCATTCCTGTCAGCACCTATGATTAGGTTTTCATTCTGTAATTTTGTGAGAGCTTCTTCGAGCTCTTTGATCGTTTCTTCTATATTCGCAGCTGGAGAAGAATATGCCGAAATAAGAGTTAAAGGATTATCTCTGTTGGGAATTTTGACTGTTACTGTGTTCTCGTCAGAAGCAAGGAATATTGGAGAACTGCAGGAAGGTAAGAGGATAATGCCTGCCTTTCCATTTCCTGATAACCAACTTCTTCACTGGCGAGGAAGACCTTCTATTCTCCCATTTTTGACATACGGTTCTTGTACAAGGAAGATGTCAGGAGAGATTGTTTGAGCTGTTTGTACAAGTGAGATTGTAGCTACTTTAGATTTGGCAAGATTAATCTGAATAATGTTTAAACAATTTGATACTTTTTGAAGAAGCGGCCAAAAATGATTCTGATCAAAAAAGAGGTTTTTATGCGAATTAAGTAAATCGAGAGTCACTGATGGCGCTATGTTAGAGGGAAGAGTAGAATTTTCAAATCAAGGTCCATACTAAAATTAATCCCTTGATTTTTTATAAGCTGCTACTTCTTTTTGGTAGCAGGGGCATTGATTGTCAATGGCTCTGTGCCGTAAGCTGAGATTAGTACCTCTCAGTCTGTTGCTTTCGGAACAGTTTATGCAGTGGGAATCCTCACTTCTGCAACTTCTACTGTGGTGTCTATGGCCACAGCAACCACAAAATGGCGTAGTGAATTTGCACTCCTTTGAAAAGGCTGTGTGACCATAGGCTTGACAGGTCGAGCACCTCTTGATGTGAAAGAATTCCTTAATCTGGTACATGGACCAGCTTATAGGGACCTTTTTTAGTTGTTTCAGCTTGTGGAGAGCCTCACCGGGAGTTTCTAGAATCCAATGGCTTGTTCCCTCTCTGCGACCTTTCATTTTGAATCTGAGTCGGAGGTCTTCCTGCATATTTGTGTAGGATTTCAGTGCCGTTTGGACATCTTTATTTGAAGTGTCATTGGGCAGGTCGTAAATGATTAGGCTTGGGAGTCTTTTCCCTAACATTCTTAAAGATAAATTCTTTTTAAGAGCATCATTAAACTCGATTGAATTCCTGCTCCTTATCACATACGATAGCCAGCCCTTTATTTTGTAGTTTTCTGACCGCCCTAATCTTGAAATTGGCCCCTTCCTCCTTCAATTCTTCTCTTAGAATTGATTCGACATTTTTGTCATTTTCTTCTGTTGGATAGAGAAGCATTGTTGGTTTCTTTTTCTGATTTTTTAGGTTAATCACCTCTGCGTAGGAGGGCTTCATTACAGCATTTGTCGATGACTGCTTATATTGAGGTAATTTTTCCTTAGCTTTACTTTCCTCCTTTTCCTTTGTATGTGTTTGGAAGATGTTGCCTGGATGGCTACTTCAATGCCTTTTCCCTTCTTATTGACTATAAGAATTTTATCTTGCAGAAGGTCTAAGATTTGGTTAGCTTCCATTTTAATAGAAACTGGTAAATGAGACCTCATGCCATCTGATGGGCGGCTGTTGATTAAATCTCGGAGTCTCTTACAAAGTTCTTTTATTGGTGTGTTCTTATCACCGATTGGGGTATCGTTTATAATTTTTAATGTTGAAGATATAGAGGTAGATGATTTAGTTCTTCTAAGTGGTAGTAAATCGATATCTGCTCCAGGCGGTGGATCTGACGTCTTAGGAGGTAACTCATCTATTATAACTTCCATTTTTTGTTTGAACTATATGTATTTTGAAGTATAAGGAATAAATAAAAAGTGCTAAGTAAATAATTGATGCAAATCTATTCAGAGAGGCTACAGGGGCAGTTATTCCCCTTTTATCCGACCAAGTGTGTGCCATGCAATAGAGGTCTATGAACCTTAGTGCGACTATTATGTATCCAATGATGTGCGAATGTGCGGAATATTCCCCCTTTTTTCCCCAATTTTTTTTTCATCTTACGCAGTGGATACGAGCAAATATATCTTTTATAGGTTATCCCTCTTTATTTGGAGAATTTACTGCTGCCAAGAATAGCTTGTAAACGCCTCGGAAAAGAATGGAAAAAAAGGCAAATTTAAAAAAAAAAGAGAGAAAAAAAGACAGATTACCAAATCCTATTACTGCTTGGAATATTTCTTGTTTACCTCATCCTGCCCTTTCTTCCCTACCTCATTCATTTTAAGAATTTTGATATGATGGAAGAGTTCAGTAGCCTTGAAGAACACAATTGTGGGAAAAATTGGAAAAGAGAGCAAAAAGAAAAAATGCAAGAAATATTAAGTGATTTTGATTATCGCCTTATAGGATATTTTACCGTTAACTTTCCCCTTCTTTTTCTTTCCTTCCAAGTGAGATAAAAGCGTTTGAGGTATAAGAAACCGTTGGCAAGCAACAGAGCCAGTATAGCACTTCAATGACCAGAGACAGATTTAAAATAGAAGACAGAAAAAAAGAATAACAAAAGAAAGAAAAACGGGTGTGTTTGAGAGGCGAGGGAATAGAAGGAGAAAAATATTATATGACCAATATTTTCTTTCACTCGTCGGTAAGGTTACGGAGGAATCATCGCCCTTCTCCCCCTAAAATACAAAACATACAAACAAAAAGAAAGCCGTAAACAGCGTGGTACCGTCCCCTGCGCAATTTAGCTTAAAGAGAGCGAACTCCTCTGTCGCAAGTAATAACCAGATGACACCTGCATGGCCCTTAAGACACATTCCCCCCTTTTCCTTCCCCTGTCCTCTTTCCCCTTTTCTTCTCCACTCCCAGTGAGGAGTGGACATTGGTTGACCCTACGTTCACAAGGAAGTTTAAAAGAGCTGTTTGTATTTGCAAGCTAAATATTTAATATCTATCTTAGAATTTCCTCTCTACGATGGGGACGAGGAAAAGCTTTAATAAGGGTAACTTATAACATAAAACAAAATTCATTAAAATTACATAATAAGATAAGTGAACCGAGTTCAACTTTACTTGATTGCAATCTCTTACTAATAAATGCGATGAAGGAGTTATATTAATAAAATATTTAACAAAAAGGTTATTAAGGCGTGTATTCAGCTTATCGGGATATTCTAATTATACTGGTATTGAAGAGGGACAATGATTAATAGAATTATTTGAAACTAAGGAATGACATAACTGTAATGAATAGAGGGTGTTTTGATTTGGACCCATGAATTCTCTTATATTTTTCAATATGATTAATTAAGATAAAATTTATGGGAGTTGAAGGAGGTTGGGAACAAGAAGGTATGTTTAAGATATAGAATAAAATCAGAAAGTCGGTGGGCAAAGTATTAAACATTTAAACAAACTTAAACATTTCCAAAAATGACTATAGGATTTATAATTTAATTTTATATATGTACCTATATTGCATGACACACACTAAAAGTTCAAGATATTTAGAGAACACTTACCCCATTTGCCAGGAGAGGTCTTAGCCTAACATCTTTGAACACCAATAGGTACGAGAAAATTCAATATCTCTTCTAGATGTGACCCCAATTGCCTCATACAAAATTTCTGAAGTACGGGGCTTGTAATGGTCTTGTAGCTGGCTTAAAATTCTGAGCAAAACACTGAATTCACTGTTAAGATGTATAAAGGAAAACTAACTGAGAATAGCTCGCGGTCTGAAGTTCGCTAATAAGAAAGATGATGCGTGACCGAAGTACGCTCGTTGAAGAGAGGAGAGAAAGCACAACCACTCTCGTTGACGGCGGAGAGTCGACTCATCCAGAAACATTGAAACAATGCACGCTTTTTCGATATGACTCGAATGGTCTTGAGTCGGCCTACAAAAAGCGATGGATGATTCTTAACAAGTTGACTGCCAACCACGAGATAACTCGTAGATCGCGTTCTTTTCAAGGAAGCCAACTACGAGCTGTCTCGTGCTGAGTCGACTTGCCATTTCCATGCACCAACGAATAAACTCGAGGTATATCGGTGCTCATATAGACAGATGGCTTCTGGGAAAAGAACAAAAAAATCAGTGCTGACTTGCATGAACAGAATAAACAGAAAAATTATTAAAAGAAGAACAAAAAATATAATTGTAAAAATGAATTGGTGTCATTTAGGCCAAACTTTTTAAGGATTCAACGACAGTTGAAAAATACATTTTGTTAGAAAGAACTGCATAGAAAAGTTTTTAAAAGCATACTTTTAGAGATATATATAAAAAAAAATGGGAAATAAGTTTTTAACCAAAAATATGAATTAATTGCAAAAGCATGTCAAACTGGCAAAATTGATAGAAGCAAATTAATATTTTAATTCATTTGCTTTAATTTTTAACCAATATTTTGGGATGTTTCTTTCAAAAAGAGTTCTAAATGAAAATAATGTGATGATCAAAAGCTTTCCATGTTTGGAACCTCCTTAAGTTGGATGAACCCATTTTTGGAATTACATCTATCTGTCTGTATCTGAACGCGATATCACTAAAATGTACTAAGCTGGGAGGATGAAATTTGGAATGCAGTTTTAAGAGAAAACTTATAGAATTTTTTAAAAAATTTGGATGCAATTCATAAGGTAGTTTATCTTCTCTAAAACCTTGACATACGAATTT
>JAPMOQ010049204.1:0-21952 GCA_026543055.1 Argiope trifasciata
TATATACAAGAAAATATAAAAGTTATTTCTACAATTAACCTTCACCGGTAGAAATAATCAAAATTCTTTGAAAGTATGAGAATGATTTAAAAAATACTAGCAGAAGTATTTGCAAAGTAGAAATTGTGGATGGGAATATTGTTATTCAGAATGGAAATAGATATAACTAGCTGTTTTAGATAAGTTGTTTGAGCAGATAGTGTTAGTATTGAGACCTGAAATAGCGACAGTAATGGCAAGACACATAGAGAAGTGGTCTCGCACAGATTTGAGAGCCGTGGTACGATTTCTATGAGCCAGGCATGTGTGCCCATCGTAAATTCACAGACAAATCACTGAAGTGTATGGGTGCGAAGCAATGAGTAGAAACAAGTACCAAAATCTTTGTATGATTAATGATTTTCGTGAAACATTTTAATTTTATAACAACAATTGGGAAAAATACAAAATAGAACAAATAAAAATTAAGTAGATTCAAAATTCTCTGAACTTTAGTTCTTAGTTGTTGTTACATTAACAACCTAAACAAAACTTATTTTAGATGACATTTTTTTGAAGAATTAGTATTAGCTATCTCATCCAGCTTTTTATCTATTGCAGAATTAAAGGTAAATGGAAAAGATCTTGGATCTCTTTAAATTTACTTTTATATGTTGAAATTTACCTTTTTAATGTTTTTAAACCATGATAATTCTCTACAAAAATATATTTAATTTCTAGAAAATAATATAATAAACTAAAATAATAAAACTAAATATACATAATATTTTTTAACTCGGAAAAAAGTAGGCAGAATCCCTCAATAAAACCTTCGAACCGATTTTGTCAATTTTTATTTAAATTGAAAGTTCAGGATGAAAAATGAAAGTTCAGCATCCTTTAAATGAAAACTCAGAATCTTTTAAAACATTTCCATTATTCACTTAGTCTTCATTATCTATCACTTTCCGAGGATATTTAAAAACATACCCTTAATAAAATCACAAGCCTCAGCAAGTAAGCCAATATTACTTATTAAATTTATAAGTACTGACTATTAAACTATCAATTAATTTCGACCTTATGAGTTCATAAATAATTAGTTCGAATGATTTATATTTATTATGAAAATATTATTTAAAATAATTATTTCATTTTATATAATTTGATATAATAATATCTAGATCATGCAAAGTAATTGTCACCACCCAATAAATATTAACAATATGTTGGCAGAAGAGTTCAACTCAAAAAAATATTAATTTTAACTATAAATCGATAAAAAGAATGCTGTCCCATTAAGATTTTTCCTAATTATAAAGATATTTCTTGTAGGTGAAATATACTTTGAATATTTGCTTCTCAAAGCTTTTTATGAGTGAGAAGAAAAAAAAAAGATATTTTTTAATTAAAGTATTTCTATTACATATAAAGTTTTTTTTAAAAAAGTATTAACAAATATTAATTATTCTTAATTTTTTCTCCTTTTAAGTATAATTGTGAAATATTGCTAGTTAATCACTATAGCATTTAACTTTGTATTATCGACTTCAACGTTTGTTTCTTTTATAACCATTTTACAGGACTATTTAGCAATCTTTTAGATTGATATCATTTTCTCCTACGTGCTAAACAAAAATGATTTCTAAACGACATTATTTTACTAAATGTCATACATAAAAGAAAGGTGTTTCATTTTGTTTAGTTGCTATAATATGAAAAAGCTGTGTGAATAAATTGATGAATTATTTGGAAACAATAATTTTTTAGCCTTTTTATAGTTATTGTCTGCATTATACTAGACACATACGTTTAATTAAATATAATTGAAAAATGTATCTTGGAAATCTAATTGTTTTATGTTTTTGTATATGCGTCTTACAAAATTGCTTTCTTAGTGAATCTTTCCGTTCATTATGATTTTGGAATTTTTCATCGTTTATACCAAGTACTTAATTGCAGAAACTCTAATATATTTAGTATTTTCTATATTATTTAGCAATGAGGAATTTTGTATTTAAAAGTATAAACTCTTTCATTCTTATTCTATTGCAAAACCTATATTCATTAATGTGTCTAGACTGCTTTCTAATAGAATGAGAAATGATATTGAAAATTTATGTGTTTTAATCTTAGAAAGAGGTTGCAGTTTCGGAAAGAAGTCCTATAAAATGATGTCTGAATCAAAAACAGAAACTTCGATTTCGATTTCATTTACTATCATCTTTAATTCATATATGGTCTTTAATTCATATATTCTTACTATCATATTTTGATTCATATATGGTCACACAAAGAATATTAGACATAATACAGGTTCATCGGATTTTATCACAATATATAACTAGAATATATGAATAAAATAACAAATATCGAAATATATTACATTTTTAAGAATTTAAGCTTAATTAGAATTCATATATTAAGGCAATTATGGCTACTATTTAAAACAAAAGAAACCAAACCATCAAATCTTCTCAACAAGTATTGAGACGCAGTACAATAAACTATGGGAAAAAGATGATATTGTTGGGGCGTTCGTTTCCTTTTATGAACTCTCACAATCGATTTGACAAGAATTTGATTAATTTTGTGCAAAATGAATCCACTCTTCGGTTAGATGTTTTCTTAACTTCTACTTATTATATATTGACTTTCACTGTAAATAATCCCTCATATACTCAATAGGACTAAGGTAGAAGCCCTGAGTTGGAGTTAATCAAACTATCACAGTTGCTGCAGAGGGAACGTAACTTGAAAATATCAAAGGTAAGCTTGGTTCATCTTGGTATCATTTAAAAAGTCTTCGAATTTTCTAGTTGCTCGTACTTTGGTTGCAAATTTCTCTTCTGAGTGTGGCATGTTTATTCATTGTAAATTTTTAAAATCTAAGTTTCTTTACATCAAAGCTTACAATATAATTTTAGACAAATTTGTTGGTACATCAATATTTTGCAGCAAGCCATAAACCTTTGGTATACAATGTTGTATTACGTACATATTACATTTATTGCTTTCCATCCGGTGCAGAAATGTTACATTTGCTTTCATTGACGAAAATGCCATTTTCTCGATGTTCTGTTGACTACTTTTCGTACGTTTTGACAAATGTCAAATAAAAACGGAATGCATTTTATACAATAAAAAATGGAATTTAATTTGATGATTTAAGGGTTTTTTATGATGTTCTGCCATGACACTTGTGTTTTCTTGAAGTATTTCTGACAGATTCAGGACTTTGAGATTTTTGGAATTTAATATTATATTTCATAGTCAATTTTATTGCAATAGTTTTTGGATTAATGTAAACTCATCTGACAATCTACCTCTCATTATGTTCACTAAATATTTCTGGACTCCTTAATCTTTGCTTGTTTTCAGCATTATTAATGTTCTTGAACCTGAGAATAATACTAAAATCCGAAGTCTTACTGAGCTCCAAGATTTGCCTTGTACAACAACATGAGTTTCAGTTTTTCAATGACTTTTTACCAGATTACTCACATAAACCTAAACAACTTTGTTTCTCATCTTTTTTCCATACGGAAACTTTTTTTTACCGATCCTTTATGTTTAAAAAGTGTTTAAAGCTAAATTAAATTTTTTTATTCTCTATGAAAGTCTTAATTCTTAATTTATAAATTATCTGAAATTTATATTTTCAGAAATCTTCCGTTGTTTTTTCCACAGCTGTTTGTGTTTAAATTATATTTAAGAGTCTCAATTAAATTATAATTCGTAAGTAGTAGGAAAGGTTCTGTAATATAAATGAATACAAATGTGAAATAATTTCTCGATTAACTTCGTTCAAGTGAGATTTATATTTTTATAAAAAGTTTTACATGTTATGCATGCCAAATGTTCTAATATTTTTTTTAAATAATTCTATGTATTAAATATTTAAATTCAAATATTTTTTATCCTGGTTTTCAAAAGATGGATTCATTTTTCAATAAGAATTGCTCTTATAATTAAAAGAAAAATATCGGCTGACTTCAAATTTATGAATCCGGAGATCCACTTGGGGATTATGGAGGATTTCGAGCCTTGTTTGACTATCGCTCTCTCCCAGGTTTGCCTTCTACAATAAAGACTTCATAGCCATTTCAGTGAATATTTTAAAATTAGGTAATAATTTTTTTTTTGATACAGGATGTTTAAGTTAAAGGAATTTTCTGCTTCACTCTATCATGTGAAGATAATAAAAATTTCTGCCTCTGTTCGTCTTAATTTCCCTGGTTGGTATTATAGTAAAGTTTTTTTCAAATAAATTATTAAATAGGCATTATTTAGCAAAAATATGGTTTTTATCTGGTTTTAATGATTGGCAGTTTTTGAAGGAAAATTTTAACGACCGATCTGACATTATTATTCAAGTTAGTTAGGTATCAATATGTTCTGTATCACTACCCTTAATTGGTAATTTGGCATCTGTACTCTGTTAGTGTCTCATTAAATACTCTAGAAATATGCGAATTTCCTTATATCAGGACTGAAAATTAATCTAATAATGCACATTTAATCATAAGTGATATATAAGTGGTTTAAGCCTCAGTGCATCCATATTTTGAAGTCATATTGATGAAATTATTATTATTAATAGATATTTGGGCTTACTGTTATAAAAAAACTTTATACTTAACTTATTGATTTTATTATGAATTTGTAATAATGCTTTTCTGAATGTTGGGTGTAATTGGACAGAATAAAGTTTTACAGATAGCACCAAAGGATGCCAGGTCATTGATTCAATTTTGACGACCATTTGGCGACTAAGCGATGAATTTAGGAAAAAAATGAGATTCTTGAATATGCTGCAATATTGGCGATATCTCTATCAGTACTCGAGATTTGTAGTTCATTTCAAATTTATCAATACTTTCTTACGCGAACTATAACAACAGTAATGCACTCTTATAAGGAAGAAATTGGGCGAATTTCCTTTTTGGAATACCGATCTCCCTCGAGTTCCTTTTTGAGAGTTTTGTATTCTTATGTTTGTTTAATAATAATTCGCTGCTTATACTCTTATGACTGTTTAATAATGATTTGCTGATTATTGATTATGGAAAGGTAGTCTCATTATGTTTCGGCTGCGTTTTGTCGCTTGTGTTTTGATTTGGCAATAATTACCATTACTGTGAGTTCTGATAATCAAATGTCGTTGCAAGCATGGGGTCAAGACATATTTCAATGCCCAGCTAAAAACTTTCATTTTGACAGTCAGATACCACAAAATTTCTTATATTATAATTTTCTTTTTCCATAAATATATTTTTACCTTATTCAGATCTAAATTTACCACGCAAAAAAATAAACCCAGTTTCCATTTGGAGAATTAAGAACAGAAATGTGAAAACTCCAATCCCCAAAAGAGTTCCTACATCGAAAAAACATAGTAAAAATTCACTAAATTTGTCTTCATATACTGTAGATTGAGGAAAGAGTTGAACTTTACTTCCCAGGTGTCTTTTTATCAAAAATTACGTCAAAGTCGGCGAAACAGTTGATCTAAATCAATAAAAAACACTAAGATGGTTAGTTCCTCGGCCACTTCATGTTCTTAATTCTCCGAGTCTAGAAATTGATTTGAAAATCCCTTGGCACTCTTCTAAACATTCGTCTTAATTATCATTCTTGGAAGTTGCGAAGTGGATTTCTCCGCTCAATAAAACAAGTTAATCTCTCTTTAATTTTCCAGAAATTAATTGTGGATTAGCCTAGATAATAAGAAGAGTTTCGGAAAGAATGACCACCTTATTTCCGCACAGGAGAAAAAGATTGAGAAATCAGAACGAAAAGGGATAATTGCCTTATAAGTGGAGATCAATGCTAAGTAATTTCATTAAGATGTTGATCAAATTCCTCATGATTGCATGATTTGCAGCTTTAATTTTTTATAGATCAAGAACCTATTTGAATTAATTTTTTTTAGAAAAATCATTAAGTAAATAAAAGGGCTACTTGTGTTTCAATATTTTTATAAAAGTTGGTCTCATTTGAGGGCTGTTTGTTGTAGGATATAATTTTTCGTTATTAAAAATTTACACCATAGGCTTGTTATTGATGAACTTCATTTGAATTATGCATTATTTTTACCTCTCTTCAAAATTCGTATTCAGTTTTGTATATTTTTATTGCATCCAAAGTTCAGAATATTTTGCTTAGTTACATAAAAAATTTAAATTGAAATGCATATATGTTTAGTTTGTGAAACATTGGATTAGTGTGGGATTAATCAGGATGTTGATTCAAAATATAATCAATCAGTGCAAATTTTACTTACTTTTTATGGTAACATGTTATGTATCTATGTAAATTACACTTTACACTTTAAATAAATTGCATAAAGAAGTTTTTTAAAAACGGGGAAAATTATCCCTTATTTATTTTCTCGTTCATGTAGTATAAAGAAGTACATAAATCCTCAAAAATTATAATTCAAGATTTTGAAGAATTTTTACTCCTTATATCTTTTTGAGTTCAAAAATCACATTTCTGTTTGCCTCTAAAAAAACAGCTATGAGTTAGACGGATGAAAATGGATGTAAGATCGTTACACCAAATTTGTAGATTTCTACCAAATCCATTCAGTAAAGTCTGCCTGTCCTGGTTGTTGAATATAAATTAAAGTGATTACCATAAAATTAGGAGACCTAAATATATTAAATCACACTGATTTAACATTTATAGTGCAGATATCAATCAAATTTCGATCCAGATCCAACAACAGGTTAACCGGTCTGTACTTTCAGAAACATGTTAGCGCGATAACGCAAAAACTCAATGACTTGAATATTGCACAATTTGGTAAAGGGATTTACAATGAAGAGCAATTATGAGTTAAATTTTTGTTTCAGTCGGTCGAGAAAAAAGTGTCTAAAACGCAAAAACCAATTTTCATTATTATTAACAACATACCAGGAATTAATTGCCAAATAATTCGCCAAAGATGACATGGCAAATTCAGTAAAAATGCTAAATTAAAGAAAAAAATAAATATTTTCTTAACTATTGCAGAAAAATGCCATGCAAGGTGTTTTCTGAAATAACACCTTTTTTAGAAAGTTTGTCAGAAAATTTTGGGTGAACCACTTTCACTGGTTCATAAATTTGTAGATTAATTATATTATGGAATGCCACCTTCATAAATGGAAATATATAAAATAAAAAGAATCAGAATTGATAAAGAAAGAATCTTAGAAGTCTTGCACAATTTTGCAGGGTTGCTCTTAATATAACTAATTAAAATTCTAAAGCGTATAAAATTATAACACTTATCCCTACAGCAACAATTTAATTTCGGTATTTAATTTCCGTTGACTACAACAGAATGCCGAATGTCTTATAATAATCACAAGCCAAGATTACAATACTTTCTAAAATGCAAATGTTTTAAAATACAAACATTTAAAATTACAGCAAAATTTTAATTACAATATAATTAAATAAGAGGAAACAGTTAAATGAAATAATTAAAAGGTTAACTGAAGAGGAAATGAATTAATTCCCTTCTCGTGCTTTAGTATAACTCCTTTGAGCATTAAACAATGGAGAATTTACAATTCTTTATTAATTTTACGAGGAGTTACCGCAAAACAAAACAATGAAAAATGAATGAAAAGCATTGGATATTTCGATATGTTTATTCATATTAACCAGAAGAAATGTTACAAAGAATTAAAATATACATTTAGCAATTGAATATTCTGCTCTCTCTAAGACATAACTTTTTATTAGTTATTGAGATAAATTTGTTTAATTGTATAAATTAAGAAGGATAAACTTTAGTTTTTTTTTTAAATATTAATTTTTAGAATGTTTTTATTCACTGAATAAAAACACAGATACAGAGGATAGACAATGTTTAAGCTCTGTCTTAAATATAGCATAAGCAAATAAAAATATCAAATTCATTTGGGCAGTGAAACACGAATAAATACAAATTGGATTCTGTGGAAAGTAAATTTCAAGGTAATATGCAATTCTGACATAAAAAGAGTATGAACATTTTCCTGTTTGCTTGTTAAGAAAGTAGATATTTTTGCTCAATATAATTGAATAACAATTTTTTGAGGTCATTTTGTTTCACATCTATAATGTGAATTATAATTTAAATACAAATTTCATATCTCTACTAATAACAAAGATGAATGTGTATGTGTGTTGATGTTCTACAGGCCACATTGTTTGATTTGCAATAATCACGTCTGACACCTGCATATCTTCGAGGGTAGAAATTTCAGATTGATGATTTTAAATTCTAGAATTTTAATTAAAATTTAAGCTGAGGTTTTGAAGCTTTTTGTTATAATTTCTGAAAATATTACTGAAAATAAATAAATTTCACACTGTTTCCAAATTTAAAAAATTATCTTTTTCCATGACAGCAGTTTAATTAGCGCTTGAATTTTTTCTTATTTAAAAGACATATTTTTAAAAAATATTCAAAAATATATTTATTTCTTTAAATACCTAATCGCTTGACTTTCTTTCATTGTTAAAAGTTAATAGAAAAAGAATGAATTTTTATTTGTGAAGTTTACGAGAGGAGCTAGCAGGAATGGCCTAATAAGGTTAAGTAAACGTATTATCCCAGATAAGTCCTTGCACGTTACTAATTAACAACAGTTACGGAATATTAACCTTGGCGTGAATATAGTGTTTTTATTCATTCTAGTATGTAATCCTTGTTTAGTGTTTTCGTGATTAATCCCTGGCATGCCTTTAGTAATACTCTAAAATTGAATTATTGTTTCATACTAATTTTTCTCAATTGATTGAAGCAAAATTTTGACACTTGTAATCACTACACTTGTAATCAAAAATTCTTATTCTAATTTTAATATATTTAAATCATTGAATGTTTTAATTATAGTATTTACATCTTTATGAAAATAGAGACAGACAGACAATCAACCCATAGTTGGATTTTCTTCAAACCGTGATAGGTATATGCCTTATAGATCTTAATTCAGTGTACCAAATTCTATATATCTAGCTCTCTTAATTTTGTAATTAAAGTCTTAGATTATATGAGATGAATAGAGTGACTTCCTATAAGAGGAATGCTCTCAAAATTTGATAGAATTCTACAAATTTGTATAAAGACCGTATATCATATTTCATCAGACGAGATCAAAGCGTTTTTAGTTATCTTTGCCACTGATAGACGGACATTTTTCAAAAAAAAAGTTTTTCGTTCTTAGAAAGGAAAAAAATGTGAAAATTCGTAAAAATCTCAAGTTCTGATTTTCTGACGATTACTATACTTTCTACATTCTACTTACACAAGATAATAATAAAAAAGTGAAGTTATAGTATCAAGAAATTTAGAACAAATTAATCTGATATGTTTTTAATATTACAGTGATGTTATGGAATTGTCTGCATTGAAAAAGTTCCTGTATGGGCTAAACAGAGTTAAAGTAACCAGTAAAAAGTAAAAGTAAAAAACCAGTAAAAAGAATACAGTTTTAAAGTCGTACGATTTGGTGAATTCATAAACATAACATTATATCTTTACGAATTAGTGAAAATTAAATGCAACCAACAAACCGACGAATCAATTGGAAGCCCGAGGATTTAGTTTTAGAATAAAACCAAAAAATTCTGATATTTTCGTAACAGATTGTAAAAATCCACTCGAGCGAAAAGCAAGGATAAAAAACTTCTGCATTTAATAAATATGTTAATTTCACTGAGATATATATTACCAATTATTATGCGTTAAGAAATTTCTTCCTCTTGCATTTAAAAAGAAAACACAAATTTTACATGCTGTCTTTGGCAACAAAGTAAAGCAGTGACGAATTTTTGAATTGAAGATTTATCATTTTGTCAATACTTCTATGAATAGGAAGGATAACTTCTCTGTCCTTCGAGGAAGCTCGAGGACAGAGACTTCTCAAATGTTGTCTGATCTTCGAAAGGGGAAAATATATTTGCCAAGTCCTCTTGTTTCCAATAAGAACTCGAATGTTCTGCCTTGGAGCAGATCAAACTGCAAAACTCTTATAAACTTTTCTGAATAAGAATTTGAAATGTGAACTTGTTGAACAACTTGGTTTTTCGAGAAAAATTTGGAAGAAAAATATTATTTTGTTTCTTATGATCATCGTAAAAAAGTTTTATTCTTCATTTAAAGCAGTTTGTTTTCCCGAAAACCTTTTTCAAAAATGTTTGACGAGTTCTTTAAAAATGAAATAGGCTTCTAAAAAGAAAAAAAGAAAGCTTTCAGACTTAATTTTCTTGCAACGTTTACGATTTTATTGGAACCGTATAAGTTTTGAATTAATATTGTTAATATTCAAGAAAAATGTTTGTTATAGGAAAAAAAATTAAAAACAATATGCTTGTAAAATAGTTAAATTTTATATTTTGATATTTATGAAATATTTACTGTCTTTAGTACTTAATAATTTATGTAATGTATAGTCTTATTTAATACTTTTTGTACTTATATATCTGTAGAGACGTATGCATATAATTATTTGTCATTTATCGAAAATTAACAATAAAAGTTTCAACACTTCTAAACACAATGTTTTTGAAACTTTCTTATTCTTTTTCTGCTATGAATAATGAATCAATATTAAGACAAATTTGATCATAATTTAATTAGAACACAATCTAAAGGATTGCTGGTTTTTAAATGCATGAAATGAAAAAAAAAAGGATACGAAATTGTGCTATTGCCAAATATTTTGCTATGGTCAATCTTCAAAAACGTTTCCGGCATCGGCACTCATTAAGTGCTGAAAAATTTTATACACTGATGGAAAAAAAAAATTCCAACTCTAGGAAGGAGCTGTGCTAGATAAACGAAATTTGGTAGGCGTGTTTATACATCTGAAAGATGATGTTGATTCAAATTTCGAGCTACGCGCGTAAGTGTGGTGCTAGTAGCGACACTATGAACATGCAAATGAGGTTTGCTTTAAATAAGCGCTGTAAGGTTCGTGATCGTAATTTACAGTTGAGATTTGACATAGTGGGTTAATGTTAGTCAAGGATGCCTCTGAGAAGACGAAGAAGCCATTATCAACAGCTCACTGAGTTTGAACGAGGTCTGTTGTAGGGTTACGAGAAGGTAGGTTTTCTTTTTTCGATATTGCTGAAAGACTTGGCAGGAATGTATCCACTGTGCATGAGTATTGGCGGCAGTTGTCAAGGGAAGGTACTGCCTCAAGAACACAAGGTTCCGGGCGGCAACGTGGTACTACTGAGAGGGAAGACCGTCGTATTCGGCGTATGGCTGTGGCTAATCGTACTGCGTCTGCAGCTGAAATTCGTGCTGCAGTTGGCACCACAGTGACACAACAAACTGTTACAAATCGGTTACTTCAAGGACAGCTCCGAGCCAGACGCCCTGTACAGTGCATTACGCTGACTCCAAACCACTACCGTTTGCAACGTGAGTGGTGTCAAGCTAGAGCTCATTGGAGGACGGAGTGGAGATCTGTTGTGTTTTCTGATGAAAGTCGGTTCTGCCTTTGTCGCAGTGATAGTTGTTAGAAGGAGGTCAGGTGAACGACTGCTAGTGACCTGTCTGCGGCCTACGCCCACAGGGCCCACTCCTGGAGTTATAGTTTGGGGAGCAATTTCGTATGACAGCAGGAGCACTCTCGTGGTTATCCCACGTACCCTGACTGCAAATTTGTACGTCAGTCTAGTGATACAACCTGTTGTGATGCCATTCATGAACAGCATTCAAGGTGGGTGTTTTCCAACAGGATAACGCTAGCCCTCATACCGCTGTTGTAACCCAACAACAGAGTGTCAACATGTTGCCTTGGCCTGCTAGATCACCAGATCTTTCTCCAATCGAGCACGTAGGGGACAACAACTCCAGCGCCATCCACAACCAGCATTAACCGTCTTTGCATTGACATCCCAAGTGCAACAGGCATGGAACTCCATCCCACAAACTGATATCCGACACCTGTACGACACAATGCATGCACGTTTGCATGCTTGCATTTAAAATTCTGGCGGTTACACCAGTTACTAATGTACACACATTTCACATTTGAAATGGCTCTTCTCGCGAATGGCTCTACCTGTGATCTTGAAATTTTAATCAAGTAAATATGTTACCTAGACAAATGTATTCCTAAAATTTCATTATTGTACAATAATTTTTTATTAGTGTTGGGTTTTTTTTCCATTAGTGTATATACCTTTCTTCCATTTTGAACTTTAGTAGAGCATTTAAATAAAATTTAAAAATTCATTGGGGGCAAAGCAAATTTTTATAAAATATTTTAATATATTTCTGAATTTTCAAAAAAGAAATCACATTAAGGAAATCAACTATAATTTTATGCTATTTAAGTCTTACCAACAATCATATAACTTCTATAGGAACAGATAGATATTTATGTAAGAGGTGTCTATATAAAAGAAAGTGAATATGTGCTAATAATGAAACTAGTCACTATGCGTTTATACAGATTATCCTATTTCGACATGTGCATTGGTTATCCTATTTCGATTTGATGATTTAAAGGGTCGTAAATTACTGAAAACGAAAAAAGTAGTTTGAAACATATTAGGACAGGATTAAACAGGAATTACGTATACCAACAATAAAAAAATAAAAATAATAATGCTTACTTAACGAAAATCGCAGATTGGGTGAAGTTCTTATGTTGGATGCTTGATACCATAGAGAAAGATGCACAATTTTCTATTAGAATTTTAATCTCAGATGGAGTCTGCTTTACAAGATAAGGTGTCTTCAACACGCACAATGCGAATATTTGGTCATTCGAATATCCCCACATCTCATCAAACGTACAATACAAGTTTGATATTAACATGTGGGCAGAGTCATCTATTTCGACCGTACCTTTTGTCCTAACACCTCAGAGGTAAAAAGTGCTTTGTTTCCTTCTAGCGTGTGCCTTCGTATTTACTAAAGGGAAAACTGAAAATTGTTCGCCAATTTAATGCATGATGGAGCACCAGTCCATTTAGTCAAATTCGTGAAATCTGACTTGTTGTTTACGAATGAAGTTTAATGACCATCAATTCTGCAATGCTCATTAATGAATACTTGCTCACTGCTTTTATTTTTCTCGAAAGCATGAAAAAATTACACACGAGAAGGCTTCTTCTTGATTACTTTATTTCTAATTCGCGAATTCATAGAGCTATTCTCTTCGCAAGACTCAGTGTGATTTTGACGTCTCTTTTTTAATTTTCACTGAGTAAACGATTCCTGCGACCCTATGTTTTCTGGTAATTTTTTATCTACTTAATACCTATTATCTTTATTCTGAATTTGTCTTTCGAATTTGACAACACTCATTGCGAACATCGGTATTGATACTGTTATGATGTTTCTGGTTCTCATTTTAATTTTTCTTGAACTTTGAAACTCTGCTATTCTCACACTTCACGCTTATATGAAATTAAAGAATAGCTCAAAGAAGCTTACATTTTAAAGCTTCAAGTATTAATATTTTTGAAAAGATATGTTTAAACTACTTTTCCGTTTTCAGTAATTTACGACTCCCTATATTATCAAATCCGTGTGTTAACAGCATGAAAAAAACTTTTAAAATTGTGTTTTCACTTGAAAAAATTCATAATTGAAACGCCATTTGTTATTAATTTCTATTAATTATATCTTATTTACTTCAGTTCCACCTAGAAATCAGCCCACTTGAACCTGATACACAAATAAAAGTTTTATATTTCATTTTGTCATATAAATTTTTTTTGCTTAAATGCTGCTAAGCTAATTTTATAAAATTAAAATTAAAAAGAATACTTTTTTTGCGAAATAAAATAGGAAAAAGTGAGTGTGTGGAACTAGCTTATAACATAGGAAAAAGGTGAGGGAACGCAACTTGCTTTACCTTTAAGTACCCCTACAAACCTATTCAACTTCTAATGACAACCTACCTTTATACATTTAATGCAGTAGAATTAAAATGTTAATATAAATTAGTGTGTTTTTATTTGTTGTCAAGGATGTCATATTTTGACTTAAAATTTTTCTGTTTTGAATTATTGTTTCTCTTTAATGTAGCAAAATTTTAGATTTTGACTTTTAATTTTTTCATTATTTCATTTTATACTTTCTTATTTTTTCTTGCTTTCTCTTTTTAAAATTTATTTTATTTTAATATTTTAGTAAAACTGTTTTTTTTATCATCCGCTTAAATATTTTAACATTTTCTTGTCCCAACATCGTCAAATATGACCCTTGCTTAAATAAACATTAAAAACACACAACAGCGGTATCTTGTCTTATAGGTTTTAAATATTAATCTAAGCCCTAGGTTGAATATCTGGCAGAATTACATTTTGTCAGCCCTGAAGAAAAATATAGGTAGGAGTTTTGGTGCGATACCATGCGTTTATTTACAAATAATATTAAAATACTTAATCCAATAAAAATAATCAATTTGCTGAAATGTTATTTTTTCCCTCTAAATAAACACAAGCAGAGACACTCTACAAAATATGTTTGCAAATATACTTTAAAACAAAAAGGGGAATTTTTATATTTATTTGGAGCATCTGGATAAGAAAATATCCCTTCTAGAAGTTATTATGTTTTTAAAGCGCAAAGCCATCGCCTAGCTTAACGGTAGGAAAAGGAATTCTTTCATCTATCTGCATTTCGTACATTGTAAAAAATTGAAGCTATACATAAATCCATGGCAAGAAAGAGAATAAACAAACTGAAAATATTGAATATAAAAACAGAAATGGAATTCACTGAATGAAAGGTATAAAAGGTTTTGCCAAAGAGAATAACCGACGAATGAACGTGGTTACTGAACTAGATAGAATTCAAAATTTGTCCTTTTTTGTAAGGATGATGCTTTTATATGGTACTCAGTTGAATTCAGGATACTTTTGATTTTGAAAGAAGTGAAAGATGGATCAGAATGTCTGATCAACTAGTGACAGGAGTTGTTTCAAAATTGGAAATAGAATTATCTGTATAGATGATGAATGTTGAAAAAACATTATAAAGAGCACCGTGTTTATTCGTTATTCTCGAAATAGTTTCTTAAATATTTCGCTTTCCTTTTCTAAATTTTTGTTTTTTAATATATTAAATGTTAATCCTAGTCATAGTTTTTATTCAAAATGTTTTATTTCCCTTTTAGTTTTAATAATTTAAAAACTCCTGTGAATTCATATTTGTGACTTTTTGGTCTGGTGATACAAAATAATAGAATTTTCTTTAAAAAATTCTAAACAAAACAAACTAAATTTCATTTTATGCAGAGGAATGATTCACTGATTAGTAAGGTGTCAAAAAATTTTTCTATCTCATCACGCAATGAAGGGCATCTGCATCTGCATCTGCTTGTAGAAACACACAGTTTGATCTATTAGCCGGCTATATCATCTGTTTTAGTCATACCAGAACTCTACTAATCCCCGGGAATGCCCCTCCCCCCAATAAAAATTGACTATTAAGTGGGATTGATAAAGCATATTTTTCTACAAGCAACCTTCCTCAAGGTGAAAAAATTCTACAAAATACTATCATCAGCTAGATCGAATTGAAAGTTACCATTGCAAAAACAACGGCCAGAATTAACGAACCAATGTGCCTTCGTTTTTCATCGTGACAACGCGGGATCACATATTGCATTACTCGTAAGAGAGGAGCTCTTACAATTTGATTGGGACAATTTACCACAGCCTGCATATTAGCACAGCCTCTTACAATTTATCACAGCCTGCATATTCTCCAGATCTCTCTCCATCTGATTATTACTCCTTTATGTCCTTAAAAAGTATCTTTTTGCGGATTTTGTGGATCTTGGCGATTATTTCTTGTCCAAAACACAGTAATTTTGGAAAGAAGGTGTACCGAGGCGTCTTGAGAGATGGAAGAAAGCAATAAAGAAAAAGGGCACTTATATAACAAAATAAACAATATCTTAAACAGCAAATATTTTGTATTCATTTCATATTAGAAGTAGAAAAGCTATTTTTGGGATATCCTAATAAATTCTTTCTTCTAAAATATTTTGAAGTTTTGGAAAATTGCAAACTATTGATTTACAACTTTTTTTTTGACAAAAGAACAGAAAGCCTTAGAAATGCGGGATTATTTACATATATATGTTAAATAAAGGATTTATTCAAAATTAAATTTATTAATATTGAATTGGTATTCACAGAAAAAACAAATTAATCAAAATTAGAGTATAAACGTTTCTTTAGCATAAAATCTTGAATTGATGTCTGTGATCCATTTTTCAGAAGCACTAAAAATGTTGTCATTATTAGAATTAATAGAGGTGAAGTGCTTTTTTTCATTTTGAATCAATATGTGTTTAAGTTGCAATGTAAAAAATTAATAAAACCGAGTTTATTAACTTTGCTGCTTGCATGGACTTTGCTTTGGTGCATCTTACTCACAATTTTTTTAAACTAGTAACATTTTAGTTTGAAGCAATTATTAATATCTACTCAAAAGCGTATGGTCTTTGAAAGTATTTTTTAAATCCATATAATGGCCATTATTTTGATTGGCAATTTAAAGCTTATTGAAATTGAACTATAAATAGGAAAAAATCACTTTACTTTTATTTATTTCAAAAAATTTTGCATGATATTACATCATTTGGAATTAAAAAAATAAATCATTGTTTTTACGATTCAGAATACTTTTGTAATCCAACAAGTAAAAAAACACCTATTTATAAAAGTAGAAATAAAAATTAGAATGGAATGTAAAAGAAATATCCATAATCTAAAACAGTTTTTGAGACTGAAATAAAAAATACTTTTAGACAGAATTTTTTTTCAATTTAAACTGATTCATTCATTTCAAGTTTTCCAAGAATACGAATCGGTAAAGGAATGCCATAAAATTTGCTTTCAAAGTCTTATTTATGTTGTTTAAAGTGGTAATGAAAACACTAACACTAAAGATTAGATATTACATTTGGGATTCAATCTGTTTATTCGCAAGGGATTTCAAAACTAGAATTTACCATCTTTCTCAAATCATGGAAAGATATCGCGTCTAGTAAAATATTTACTTGATTTATGAGATAGTAACTTAATGTCCTTCTTGCTTCTACAAGACTGCGATTTTCTTTAGAACTGAAATGGCATAAAAAACTTGAAACAAAACTTGAGCAGGAAATGAAAAATAAAAATCCTTGAATAATTCATATTATAAAATGAATACATAAAGCACACAATCATATTTACACTGATGGAAAAAAAAATCCCAACACTAGAAAAGGAGCTGTGCTAGATAAACGAAATTTGGTAGGCGTATTTATACATCTAAAAGATGACGTCGTTTCAAATTTCGAGCGACGCGCGTAAGTGGGGCGCTAGTAGCTACACAATGAACATGCAAATGAGGTTTGCTTTAAATAAGCGCTGTAAGGTTCGTGATCGTTATTTACAGTTGAGATTTGACGTAGTAGGTTAATGTTAGTCAAGGATGCCTCTGAGAAGACGAAGAAGCCATTATCAACAGCTCACTGAGTTTGAACGAGGTCGTGTTCTAGGGCTACGAGAAGGTGGGTTTTCTTACCGCGATATTGCTGAAAGACTTGGCAGGAATGTATCCACTGTGCATGAGTGTGCTGTCAAGGGAAGGTACTGCCTCAAGAAGACCAGGTTCCGGGCAGCCACGTGGTACTACTGAGAGGGAAGACCGTCGTATTCGGTGTATGGCTGTGGCAAATCGTACTGCGTCTGTAGCTGAAATTCGAGCTGCACTTGGCACCACAGTGACACAACGAACTGTTACAAATCGGTTACTTCAAGGACAGCTCCGAGCCAGACGAAGTGAATAGTGCATTCCACTGACTCCAAACCACTGAAGTTTGCGACGTGAGTGGTGTCAATCTAGAGCTCATTGGAGGATGGAGTGGAAATCTGTTGTGTTTTCTGATGAAAGCCGGTTCTGCCTTGGTCGCAGTGATAACCGTTTGTTGGTTAGAAGGAGGCCAGGTGAACGCCTGCTAGTGACCTGTCTGCGGACTAGACACACAGGGCCTACTCCTGGAGTTATGGCTAGGGGAGCAATTTCGTACGACAGCAGGAGCACTCTCACTGTTATCACACACACCCTGACTGCAAATTTGTACGTCAGTCTTGTGATACAACCTGTTGTGCTGCCATTCATGAACAGCATTCAAGGGGGTGTTTTCCAACAGGATAACGCTCGCCCTCATACCGCTGTTGTAACCCAACATGCTCTACAGAGTGTCGACATGTTACCTTGGCCTGCTAGATCACCAGATCTTTGTCCAATCGAGCACGTATGGGACATCATTGGACGACAACTTCAGCGTCATTCACAACCAGCATTAACCGTCCCTGCATTGACCGCCCAAGTGCAACAGGCATGGAACTCCATCCCACAAACAGATATCCGACACCTGTACGGCACAATGCATGCACGTTTGCATGTTTACATTCAAAATTTTGGTGGTTATACCGGTTACTAATATACCAACATTTCACATTTGAAATGAATCTTCTCGCCAATGGCTCTACCTGTGATCTTGAAACTTTAATCAATTAAATATGTTACCTAGAAAAATGTATTCCTAAAATTTCATTACTGTACAATAACTTTTTCTTGGTGTTGGGATTTTTTTTCCATCAGTGTATATTAGGTACCTTACACATATTTTGATCATTTTTGTTAACTTTAAAAACGCATTTGTTGAGAAAAATTGGTACAATATATGAATCGATATATTTTCCATCAATTCCTACAGCTGTTTCCCATTTTTGTCCAATAAGTCTTGCAAAAGATTGTGTCAGAAATTTTTTTTGTCATTGACATCGCAAAATTTATTTAAATCGTTGAAACCAAAACACGAAACAGCTTCACCATAAGTTTCTAAAAGTGTCTGATTTGCTTCGGCAGATTTCTTAAAATTAAACGAAAAAACTCAATGAGTGTACAAAATGTTATTTCAAGTGTTCCATGATTGGAATCTTTATACACCGAATAACTCAATAATATTAAATAGAAAACTTTCAAAATGATAATAGTAAATTGTCAAGCCCCAAAAGCATTGTCGTATTTATATATAATTCGCCTGTTTGCCAATAGATGTCGCTGATTTAAATACAAACAAGCACCTAATAAATGAACCTAAATCTCAATTGATTTTCATTTTCAAAATAAGCTCAAGAGAAATTAAAGGTCTATGCCGGCAAATAAATAATTCTTATAATATTTAAATCTATGTAAACCAGACATTTATTTAAAAATGAAAAATTTAAGTATTAAAAATGTCAGTAAGTTATATACTTGTAACCTTTTTTATTACTGCATTTTTTTTTAAATTCGGAGGAAAAATTTTCATAGCATTTATAAATAAAAATCTCATCTCATATTTCAAAACCTAAAATCTTTTTGAAAAACTACTTGTTTTGCTTTAGATTTATTTTTAAAAACCAGCTAAGAAAAAATTTAATTAATAACTTTGTAAAGCCAATCTAGTAATTTCATTGATTCACTAGTTTATTTCATTTATTATCTGATTGCACATATGGTCATCCATTGCATTATTTTTCAATAATACTTTAAAAAAATTACCTGATGAATTTTTAATTAAAAACTGATAAAATTATTATGAAAATTTACTGAGAATATTTTAGAATAATATTTAGAAAAGTGCCTTTAAAGAATCTTTAACTATATTTAGAAAATATATACATCAGAATTTTTTAAAACATATTTATATGTTTATGAAATGTGTATATATTATAAAAAATAAAATTTTGCTTTATGTAGCAATGTCTCTTTATAAAGAAAAAGGAAATTCCAAAAATGGTCTTGACAGCTTTGAATTTCACTTTTAGCTATAACTAGAAAAAAAAATAGAACTTTGAGAAAAATTTTCTTTACTTAGTCACTGCTCTTTTCTTGTATTTTCTTTTGCATTTTACTTCCTTTTTACTGTTCAATGAATATATCTCTTTCTTTGACAACAGTTTAATATTTAGCCTTCCATTTTTATACTCAGGGCCTTATTTTCATTTTAAGAAAAGGAACTGAACTGATGATAATTTTGGTTTGGTGTTTTAAGAGTGAAATAGTTTAGCAGATCGTGTCAGCTGACTTTCTAAACATGTTTTTCTTTCTTTTCGTAAACTTCTCTGTTTTCAATCATATTCTTCATGAAAGGAGTCGTGTATCTTTTACTCAATATTGATATAAGTTTATTTTTCGTTTTTCGACCAAATCATGCTTAATGTTTTATTTTCATTTATTCGATTTTTTTAAAGAAATCTGTAGCAAAAATCGGGCATCTACTTTACACGAATTTTTTCTTGAAAATATTCTTGGATGCTTTTCAATGAATCCTAAGAATAAAAAAAAGTATCATTCATACAATGCTTTTTTCTGTCGAAAGTTTTAAAAAAGTATTTGAATTAGAACAAAAAATCATCTGCATGATCTGCTATCATATTGGTACACTCCTGAAAAGTACTAATCAAAACTATTGCAACACATTTTATTAATCTCGAATAACTTTTCATAAGTTAGAAAAGTTAAAATTTTGAAAGAAACGGAATTACATTTTACAGAGGACTAGTTTCAAAATATAATTTTAGAAATATAGCCTCTTTCACCAACCAAGGCACAAAATTTTAATACTTGCTTTCATCAAAACCAATTACATCATTTTGAGAAGATTTTTCAATAGCGGATTACAAGTGATTAGACACATTTGATTTAGCATAGTTTGCTATGAGCACCACGATATTCTGAAAATGATTTTGACAAAAATTTTCATAGTTGTGCACCCTTTCTTTTTGAATTAAAATGAATGATTATGGGTTATATAAAACACTATCCTTTTTAACAAATAATAAGTCATAAGTTAATTATGATGCTCCTTATACTATTTAACAACTTAATATCAGTTATTCTGAATCGAACATTGAATATGCTCTTTTTTTCCATAACTGTAATGCATCTTCAATGTCTAATACTTTCTTTCAGAAGGAATAATATTTTATACAATAAAACCTCTGTTTTCCATTTGCCCTGTATTTTGTAAGAAATACATAATATAAATCTATCTTTTGCATAATTAATTAAAAAAAATTTTTAAATCATCATCATAATATTTAATATCGTAATGAAATATTCATTATTTTGAGTTTCTAATCCAAAATCAATAAAATAAAAGGTAAATAATCTCTTACCTTTGCTGCCACGGGTTCATCGATAAAAACATCTCTGTAAATGTGGTTTGAAGAAAAAGAGTGCAGCTTCGGTATAATCCCTTTTTATTTCTTCTAGGGCACAGACATAATATGATTATGGATAATATATACATGCATTATTTACAACGCGCTTATATGATCATTAGTTTGGGCATTTTCCGACGTTTTGACAATGCGTCGGTCTCGTACAAAATCTCTCAAGCATCTGAAGATCTGGCGGAAGGAATATCTACTGACGTCAGCAGAGCGCGTGGGCGCCAAGGTTATAACATATGAATCTGCTGACTCACGTTTTCCAACACATTATCAATTATTGGTAGATCACAAATTCAATAAATCAGGATCATTTGATAAGAAAACCTCGATGCCTTTGGCTGGATAGGAAACATCTAAAAATATCATAAACATATTGGGCATTATTAAACTATCACTGGGATGATTGTTGAAACCCTCATAAAAATAAATAAATAAATGTAGGTATAAAATCAAATATTGGTTTCTTACTTTTTAAAAATATTCACTGAATATATACAGGTCAAAATTAACTAATATATCGAGAATCTGAAATAATGCAATGCAATATATATGATGAAAAAGATAATCGCTCGGTTTATCTTTCAAATTTCTTCTGATAATGAAGGTAAGAATGTTAAAACTTAATATTTTGTGATGACGTCCGAATATACCATTGCACGAAAATAAATTTCATACCGCCTGAAATATATATATATATATATATATATATATATATATATATATATATATA
>JAPMOQ010049204.1:25141-83037 GCA_026543055.1 Argiope trifasciata
ACACACACACACACACACACACACACACACACACACACACACACAAAGGGGAGAATTAAAAGAATTCTAAAAAAAGGAGTTTGAACTAATTCACCTTTTTATTTTCACCAATTCATTAATTCATTTTGACTATACTCAGTTGATGATTTAACTGTTAATATTAATCATTAACTCAGTTAATAATTAACAAATTTTTCAGGATATAATAGCAGTGAAACAATGAAATAAGTAGAAGAATACTCCTAAATGCTCCTTTTAACAAAGTTAAAAAATCATGTTTTGTATTCCAATATTACATTAAAAAAATTATTAGATAATTTGCTATTTTAAAAAAGGAAATCATAAACGAATATTTATAAAATATTTAACTATCAGAATGCATTTTATTTACCACGAACTGACTTTTTTCATATCTAAAGTATTCAGATTAAATTGGATTCATCATGGGAATTAGAATCATCTTTAGAAGAAAGATACTGTGTCCTTTTGTTCAAAGAGGAAACTTTAACTACTTTTGTCACTCCCACCATGAGGGCATACCAAGTTTGAAGATAAGAAAATTTTGACCTTACTTTTTTTATGCATTGTCGAAAATATATTTTTTGTTCTTTGGCTATGATGGTAGGGGAGACCTGAATTTGAAAGGCAGAAATAGACATTCTCCCACTTTTCAGCGTTATCTCATTTATTCTAAAGTGAGTGAAGAAGACATTAAAGTTCTTTTTGAAGAAACTTTATGTATGGTGGTGGTGGGGGAGAGGGATATTGTTCTTTCTTTCTTAGAAGACCTGCATACCACTCGTACGCCCTATTTTTTTCTAATTTCATGTATTGGAGAACTGAATAGAATATTTTGAATTATTTGGTATAGCTGCTGAGTTTTCAAGTTCCTAAGACGTTCAAATACAAGATCCTGGCGATCAATTAAGATTACCAAAATGGAGAATCACATTAAGGGACGAAACTTGTCCTATAAAGTCTGTGGAGATCTCTAACCTACGAAGTTTTTGGGTAATTTTATGAATCAGGTCAAACGGTTTCTGATTCATAAAACTTGTGAATCTGGATATTTTTGCATGGGGATTTTTCTCATTCTGGAATTTTCTCATTCTTTTCTCAAAACGCATGAACTAGGGTAACAATTTTAATCATTAAAATCGGGAATTACGTAAATGGGTGAAATATGACATGCAAAGACTTATTGGTTCTCTTGCCTACAAAGTTTTTGTGTTATTGCCCTAGTTTCAGAAGTAACTGGCCTTTTTTGAGGTAGGAAACTTTGACATGGAGTTTTCCTCATGCTGATTTCGAATGAAAAAAAAGTGCTGTTCTATATACAGCTACTTCTATAACCAATCAACTTAAAATTCGGAGTAAGCTTCCGAAACGTTTGCAAGTAATTTTGTCTAATGAAGTTTATGTTGTCTTGCTCATCTTAAGAGTAAGCCCATTCTTCGATACATATTGAAATAAAGATATTTTCAAATAATTTGTTGAATCTTTATTTTAATATAGCTGTTTCTCAGAAAAAAGTGAGTTAACTTAATTTTAAAATGGTTTCATATAGTTATTCCATATACTGCTCAAGTATTAGAAAAATGGTGGCTTTTAGATTGTTTAATTTGATCATTTTATTTTCGAACTGTTAACAAGTTTATTTATGAGGATGCTTCAGGATTATTCTATTGAGTTTGAGAATTTTTCTGTATCGATCTAAAATCTTTAAATAATAGAAACTTCGCAGACATTAGATTTAAATTTTGTTTTTGCAAAATTCCTGATTATTTTAATATCGATGCACTACAAGTTATAGGTATCATCAGTTATCAAGCTCTACGGTATATATAGTTTTTTTGAGCGCAATATTGTTATTTTGAATAGAAAATCTAGCCTTGGACAGTTTGAATTGTCATTTTTATGTTGTTAAAATGTCTTCCAAAGTTTTAGTTTTATTGCAGAAAATAAAATATCCAAAGCTATTGTGAATGGAAAAGTACGAAAGATAGTTAGACTTGATGTTCAATGAGTCTATCATTTCATAGAGTAGTTAAATTTTTCATGTTTAAAAAGATGACCCGTGAATAGTACTTATGATTTTGGGTTAATGTTCATCTCGAATAAATAATGGTAGCATCATCAGGTGAGTATTTCTCACAGAATACAAATTAGTTGGTGTGGAGATCTTTGACTTTAAGGTTTTGTAAAATAATTATGTATTGTTGAAGTCAGAAATCTTTGCAGAAGGACTTTTTCTAAGGTATTTGTAATGATCTAGATAAGTATGTCATACACACACGAATTGATATTGAGTGGGCCTTTCTTTTTCTAACGAATGAGCCCAATTACTCATTTTTGAAAAAGATTGAATCTCGTTGGAAAACCAATATAAAAGTTTAAGTATTTTATCGTCATTTTTTTAAATATGAAGAAATCTTATGAATCATAACCTGGAGTTAATTTAATTAATCTTTTTCAAAGGATTCTTTTAATTCCAGGGGCTACAAGTTTCATAAAAAAGAGATTTTGAGAAGTTAAATTCTGGGCTGAAGCTAATGTTCTAAGTTAGAATGATATGGTATCTCCTTTTGTTGTGTTCCACAAATATATACCACCTATAATGCAAAATGACTATGGTCCTTATGCTCTTATTCCAAAAACACTTTTGTAAATTTTTTAAATGTTTTCTTAAGTCTGCTTTTTTGTATGTAAAAGGACTTGTAATCTCCATGTCTTTGCTGTGTTCCAGAATTTTCCATTAAAAACCTGAAACTTTTTTTTCTTGATGTTGTGTATTGGTAGACATATATTATTATAGCAAGTGTTTTCAAGGTAAAAAAATATAGAATATCGCCAAATATTAATTCAAAATTTAAAATTTTGTTTTAATATTATTGAATTAAATTTATTGTTCCCTTTTTTTGGATAAAGTTGTTTAAAATTCTAATGTTTGATATCCGAATATTAATTTTTATTTGTATATGAAATTCGATGATAAAAATGGATATTGCACTTAGTGTATTTGTGAAAAATGAAGATTAAAATAAAATTATTTTGAAATGAGGTAATTTCTAAACTTCGGCGATAGCACCAATATACTTTTAGACTTTTTATGATAACTCAAACATTTCAGTTCAACATAAAATTTGGTTTTATTAATAAGTAACTAACAACATAAATTTAATAGAAATTTTGTTTAAATTTTACCATTTCCTCCCACTTGTACTAGTTTTGGAGAAATTGACTAAATAAATTTATCTTTCTTTTGCCGTAAAAAATGAAAAACGGAGGAGTTTTTGTAAAAGAGAAGGAATATGAAACTAAGGAAAGAGAAAGAAAAATATCTTTCGCTTGACAGCTTTGCATTTATCCGCATTTCTGCTATTCCATTATTCATTGCTGTCACTTTTTCCTGGAAGAACTGCTTTCTCTGCAGTCGGTGCTTCTCTCAGTGCTTCAGCTTTAAGACATTTTAACTTAAACTGATGAATCCTTTCCTTCCATCTTCAATCTTACAGAAGAGACATTTCTTTTCTCACCACTTTTACGCATAATGTTTGTGGAAGAAGCATTTCTCAGGAGAGAAATGAGCATTAAGAATCAGAAGCTTTCCTCAGCTCTTTTCACATATTTATTTATCTACATTTTCGATACTGTTTTAAATAAAAAAGAAGCATTGAATAGTTCTATTGATACCGAAAGAAGCTTTTAATTTTCAAATGGTATCAAGGATGAAAGTGTTTTGAAATATTCTGTGTGACAGAAGTAGCTTCTTTTTTATGTTAGATGATGCTGTTGCTTTGTTTATAATGATGATATAACAGTAAAAAAGTTATCTTAAATTAGTATCATCACTTTTCATGCTTAATTTTAACTCTTAACTTGATGTTAAATACTAATAAGCATGCTCTGTTGCTGATTCCAAACATATTTTCTTAAAGAAAACGTTAATGATATTAATAAATCGGGAGCTGATAATGTAATTTTTTTGGAAAAATAGAGTTATTCTAAGATTTAAAAAATGGAAACGGGGTATCATATTTTCACATTTTAAACAAATTTCTTTAATAATGATATCGCATGTTATAAAATGTGATATTGAACTGATTTAAATCTTACGAACTCAATAAGAAAAATATTTATTAATAATATTGTGCATATTCAAAGTACTAATTTTAAAAATATAATTGAAATTTTAATTAAAATGTATGAAACGCAGAATTTGATGATATTCTGTCTGCGTTACTTCGGGAAGGAGATGAAGTAGCTTTTGATGGTAAAGAACCCTGAACACTGGAATGCAGAAGTTTGACTTACCTCATAAGAAGATGAAATTCACACGCTAGCTTGCACAAACCCTTTTTACAAGGAGGCTTTTTCATATATTTCACGGATAGAACGCAAGGGAAAGAACAACCGTGCCGAATCTGGAGTAGAATTCGAGCATCCCAACCATGGAGAAGTCTCGCTATCCCTAAATCAGGATGCGGAAAATGCAATATTTGAGGATGATGATGTCGTGTCCGTGTTTCCACGGAAAGGGGGTGCAGTAGCTTCTGATGGTAAAGACCCCTGAGCACCCAGAGGGCAGAAGTCTGACTTCTAGCTCAAATGAAGATGACACACACACATTCTCTTGCACAACCCCTTTTTACAGGGGGGCACATTCACACGCCTCACAGACAGAACACAGAGTAACAACCATGCCTGAACCGGGACGCCAGATCACTGGGAAGACCCGCTACCCCTGTGCCAGGACGCCGGCGATATTTGAGGACATATTATTGAATGCATTTTCAAGAACAAGTTTTCAAATTGAATATTACTCTGATGTCTGTGGAAATTAAAAAACAAAATTACAAAATAAAATGTAATCCTTTATTCAGCCTATATATATAAGGGTTGTCTAAAATAATTTAAAAGTCTCACTGAAAACAGTAAATTTCACACGTGATAATACGAGATTAAGAAAAAAATTAGAATATTTTTTTTCTTTACAATAGTCCTTTGTATGTTATTTCCTTCTCAAAATGGATTTTATTTTCTTTTTTAATCTTCTTTCATTATGCTTCTGATAATGTTTCATGTTCACTTCAAATATGTTTCAGATATCTACAATTTTTTTTAAATTTCTCACATATTATTTTCGTTAAAGTACTAGAAAAATAGTTTCCTCTTGCTTTCAAGTTGATGTCTCTGTCACTGTTTAAAGAAACGACCTCAAGTCCAGTTGAAAGGCTGCATCTGTTGCCATCAATATAATTCTCCATTAAATTCTAAGCACTTTCCAATTTTTTGGTACCTAAAGTTGAATTATTTGTTTTAAATTTTAACATACTGTTCAGAATGGGACAAGTTGTATCGGAGCCTCATTATGGTTGATGATTTTGATCCCTTTTTTCCCCCTCATTAGTTCATATCTGGTAAGATGAATTTTCTAGTTATAAGCATTGGTAGCATTCATTACAGGCATTCGGGATATTCATTAAAAATACAATCAACGATAAAAATGATATAAAAGAATGCCTTTCAATGCAGTTCGTAATTGGGCTTCCCGTATTCACAATAAAAACATATATTTGGACATGTTCATATTGAGACAAATATTTTGTCTTACATTCTCCAGTTCACGTTTTTATAATCAAGTAAAAGAATGAAAATCGAAACAGTCAAATAAATTAATGAAATTTTAAAAAGTAAAGAAAAGCAATATAAGAAAGTTATTTTTTTCCATATTTTAATATAATGAGACTATCTCCCATTTTTTTTCCTCACAAGTTAGTTGTTTTACTTAGAATTATCCATAATTACCTAATTGGGTTGTCATCAATATCTAAAAGATGATAAAGTTTAACGATCTTTTAGAAAGACGAAATGCAACGTCTGTTCTTATAGAAAAATTTGAAATTGATTTTAAAATAAAAAAATGACAGTCTCTTACTTATATGCATTTTATTAAATTCTAACCTTCATAGATTAAGAACAACAAAAAATGTCCAGACACTTTTTTGACAGATTGTACAGATAACGTGAGCAGAAGAAGGGGGAGGGAGCAGGATACTTCTGTATTGATTACCTAATATATATCTTCTAGAAATTTCTCTTAGTGTTCGATAAGTTATGGAGTGAGTAAAGAGGACATGCCATCATTCATAGCGACAGTGAATAAGTTATAGGTATCTTAACAATGGGCACTTTGGCCTCATCATTATTCTAGGGCTGACTGAATTCGGAATAAGAAATTTCTTTTGACTTCTTATCTATTATTATCTAATGATTCAACGTTTTATAAGGAATTCTTCTGTGGTCATTAAGAACAGAATTTTGATGACGCCAGTTATTCTGCAGAGGTAGGAAAATACTTATATGCATATATCATTAATTCTATTTAATGAAAAGAAATTCAGAACCAAGACCGAAGCAATATTTATCAGAATAAGTAAAAGTGGTATTACATGAATTCACTAGAGAACAAAATATCTTGTCTTTACAGTTATTTAAACAATTTTCTAGAACTTATTCTTATGAAACAATTATTATTATCATAATCTGCTTCTGCCACTTTTCTGTCTTCCAAAACATTAACCATGAAAATGTTTTTTAACTGATTCGGTCTATTTGCAAGTAATTAAATTCGAAGTAATATTTTAAATTACAATTTTTATTTGAATTTAAAAAATTTATCAGAACTTTTAAAACAAATATAATAGTAACTGACATTATTCAGTTAATAAACACACTTTATTCTCAAATGAACTGTTCTACTATACTTTTACAAAGTACGAAATCAACTATATTAACACTCGCTAACTGTGCAATTAAACTGCTGCAAGATATTTAATCAAATTAGTTAGCATTTTCTACACTGTTTATCAATATATTAAGTAATATTAAAGAATTCTTAGTCTTCCATGTCATGATTATTAAAGAATAGTTTAAAAAATAATCTATTTTCAAAACTTTTTATTCCTTATTATACTTTTTAATAAACAAAAGTTGCCATCATTTCCGAATCTTTTTTTCTCTCTTTGCAGCATATTAGCACTGCAATGGCTGCAGCAATTCTCTGAGCGTATACGTTTTGTATATTTCCTGTTTCTGACTGGGTCTACATGTTGATTGCATCGAGCAGGTAATAAATCTATTGATAGATTTGACAGAATCTTTGTTATATATCTATGATTTTAATGATAAAATAATATCAGGTTAAAATGTATCCATCTAATTGTTCCGCTTTTATTTTCTCATGTATGAAGTATAGACAAAATATAATTAAAAATTCAAACCCGAGATTTGGACAAATATCCACTTTTTAGACTTTTGAATTCAAAAAACACATTTCTTGAATAAGATTGTATGTCTGTCCATATGTCTATTTTTTTTTCTTCTGTTGATTGACAAAGGTAGCTCGAAACAACTCGGCACATGATATTTGACATATAGCTTTTATATAGAATCTGTAGGTTTCATTTAACCTTTGAAGAAATCTATTTAGTATCCCAAGGAATTCTATTTATCTGGCTGTTTGAATATAAGTTAAAATACTAACTATAAAACGAAGTTAGCTGAAGGATAAAATTCTGTATATTGATTCGACATATTGAGTTAACCTTTATACTGTATAGCCTATGACATTTTGAACTAAATTCAACAAAAGGTTGATGGTCTGTCGAGCTGTACTTTTAAGAGCATGCAAACGTAAAAGGTTGAAAATTCCATGACTTAAAAATATAAATCATTTATCAAATTTCATACGTGATGCTGAGACCTTGAACCAAATTTGATCAAATTTTGCAGATATGAATTAATCAATTTTTAGAGATTGCAGATTCAAAATTGGAAGTATAATTAATCTATATTTATTTGAGGCAGTTAGAATAATTGCTGAGTAGCTTTAAACCCTAAATTCGTAAACAACGACTAATTTTTCTAACGGTTTAATTTCTTTACTCGTCATCTTAAAATGAAAAAAAAAAAATGTTGATTTAAGCTTCTGTAAATTAGATAACCACTCTCATTTTATTCTAATTCCTTTCCATCTTAATATTGTTTTTCATTTTTAAACAAAAGAACAATTAAAATTCAACAGCAGAGCAATCTGTTTCCTTAATGGCGCAATTATTTTGAAATTGGAATAGAGATAAATACCAAGTGAATGTCTTCCTTCACATACTTTCTTTTTAGAGATCTTGATAATTTATATCCTTGATTATTGTTTTTCAACTGGGTGAAATCAGATTCGAGGATCTCTTTTGAAACACATGCGATTGGTATGTGTTTGCTGTTGACTTTTTTCATTCACTTAGAAACAATGTATCGAATTAATAATATTGATAGTCAATTCAACGAAACAATGCATATGGTGTTTCCGATTTTTCTTAATTTCTTTTAGCCATCTCCTATTAAAGTACTTGGCAGCTTGATGGATTATTTTTTCTAAATGCAATTACATACTTTTAATAAACGATGGTTACTTATTTAAGATTAGAGATAAAAAAGGAATTATCGGATTTTTTTGATAACAATTGTTCAATGAAAAGTATTTTTTTCTGTGTATGTTGTGGATTTTGGAATTACTTCATCACTTTTTTCAGTTACTTGAAGGAAAAAATCATAATAACTGCGAACTCATTAAATAATTTTCATACAAAAATAATCAGAAATAAATACTATTTAATATTTTGGGTAGAATTTCAGATTCAGTATTTTGTAACAATATACATTTTTTTCCTAAACTAAAATTTTATCATTTAATAATTTCCAATTTTTAAATTCGAATGATAAAGCTTCTTTGAAATGCATTCTAAAGCACAAGCATATGTGTGAGAAACGATGTAAAAATGATTTTTGTGAAAAAGTATGTAAATCATCTGCATATAGTATGCTACAGTTTAATTGATGGCTTTTAAAATAAAGCCGCTTATTTGTCTTCTTCAAAACATTTTTCCATTACATTGTAAATGGTTGAAGAATAGATTCAAGTTTCCACTATGAAGATTTATAGATTGAGATACTTTAAAAGGAATGTAAGTTTGAATGTCATATAAAAATGAATATTGGAATTCCCAGAATTTAAAATATCCGTATTTCGATGTACATTAATTTCTCCTACATGAAATAAAACATGAAGACTTTCTAATATTTTCCAGTTAAGGTTCACTATACAGTTATGTCGATGGTCATAATCATTATTTTCGCAACGGATATTGCAAGATATGTTTAATTTTAAATAATATGATAAAAATCACATGAATTCTAGTTCTTACTGATTCCTTTTTTACAACCCTTTTCAAAAATTGCAAAGTTATTCCTTTAATTATTTATAGGGTAATTCTAGCAACTTTCTTGCGAAAATTAAAGTTCGTATCAATGCAATTTTGGAGGAGATATTTTCTTAGGTATGTAAGGTATGTGGTTTGCTATTTGCGGAAAAACTGCAGTAAGGGAGAAAAGTGCAGAGTTGTATATGTACATACATTATTGTACCTTCCTGCGAAAATGAAAAATATTATATCGTACAAATATTTTATTTTTTACTATATTTTTGCAATTGTTTGTTCAGCAATAGTCCCAATTTCTATCTGCATCTGAATTTCATTTGTTGTTTCTTTCAGACTTGTTTGATGATTAAATTAAGTATTTATGGTGATGCTTTTAGAAAAAAAACAAAAATTTTTAAAGAGAGTTGTAAAGACAAATATTTGTGTGTAAGCATTTTTTTTAATTGTCTAAATATATTAGAAAGTAAAAAAAAAAAACGTCCCGAGGTTTACCATTTAATATGTCCTTTTAGTTATATACTTCTTAAAAAGGCTTTACCTTTTTTGGCTTACAGAAACATGAATAATTGAAAAAATTATGCCCCTCACTCACAAGCTATTTATCCTAGTTTAGTTTTTCTTATAGTAATAATGATTCCAGAATATTTAAAGAAAGAGTTAATAAAATTAATTGAGTCGCATATGATGAGAAAAATTATATCTGATTCTATGTGTTTCTTCCTTCCTTCATTAAAAATTGGAAGTACAGATAATTTAGTCAATAACTTTTTGGGACATTTTAAAATGCTAAAAAATTATCATCGTAGTTTTTGCTATTAATCATTATTTAATAGCAAAATAATAATTTGTCTCAGTACTTAAGTAAAATAGCAAAATAATGGGAAGGGCTTTTTCCAAGAAATTGAAAATCAAATATTTCTGCTGAAATATACTTTCCCTTAAAAAGATACTACTTAATATCTTCGTAATAATGCAGAGTCTGTTCATATAATTTAATTTCTTAAAACTGAGTGAATATTATTTTTTTACATCTTGTAATGATTATATGTATTTATTGCTATATATTTCTATTACTGATTATACGCATTTACTACAATTTTCTATTTGTAAACAATATGAGCCGTTTTATGTAGGTTACATTCATTTTAAATATTAAGCGGAAATAAATATTTTCCGTTTAAATATACTTATAACATTACTATTATCATATTTATCTTCAGATTTCTCATAATTTTAGAAAATTCATACTCGAGTTTTGAAGAGTATCCTATTGTCATCAAATATGCTGAATTTAAAAATGAATAAATCTCTAATCAATTAACGCAAAATTAGATTATAAACAAGAAGTGGGTTCTTTCTCGCTTGATAATTCGTTAAGTTGAACTAGGTTTTGTACACATATGTTCAGTATTGCTAAACCTTAAACAGTAAAATAACATAACAAAAAGGATTAAATTTTATAACAACGTTTTAAATTAAAAAATAGGTAGAGAAGTTACTAAATATTTACAGAAACGAGTGTAGATATCTAATATAGTTTTGTAAAAGAAAAAGGATTTCAGGATGAAATTGAAATTGTAATAACAAATGATTGTGACAGCAATGTTCCTTTCAAGAATTTTAAATCCTATATAATCCAGTTTCAATATATATATCTTGCAAAGGATTTACTTATAGCTTACCGAATATTATGCTATATCAAGTTGTAGTTTGATAATTTAAGCAGACACACCGTTTAGGGAGATTATTATTTCCGCAGAAAACCATCCAAAAGTTGTGTTCTCTGCGGTTACATGATACCGTTCAGAAAAATAAATATATCGCCGAAATATGCGAGGTATTCCTGCTGGTTATACTAAGTATTACATTATTAAAATGAGAAATAAAAAAAATCCACATCTCTCAATGTTTCTTTGTATTTTTTTCCCATAAATATGGTTTTCACAGTTGTTGTAGCTCCTAAACGACTTTGGATTCCCATCTTGATGGCCTCTGTGGTTTTGAATTAGGTATATGACTCGAATGCCATCGTTTTAAATTTTCTTGAAAATCAGGCAAAGTACGTTTGATTGTTATCAGAAATAAGCCTGTAATGTGTCACTTGAATTCTCCAGTCAAACAAAGCAGACAACTCATTTGCTGTTTCCAATAAATTACAATACATTTCTACTAAACGTAACACAACCATAGAAAATGAGATCGAAAATATTTATACAAAACAGTTTTTGAATACATGAAAGTGCTGAAAGGAAAGAGCATATTTGCATTGTTTTGTGCAATTTTTAAATAATATTAGACACTAATGTTCACATTATTTTGAATATTCGACAAAATCACATCTACAACTATGCTTATGGAGATAAGAGTAAAAAACATACCCATTTTTATGCCAAATATTGGGTTTCCAAATGCATTCTGAGATGTGCTGCTTCTTTTATTTCATTTCCAAACTGGTAAACTTTAAATATTTGGCAGAAATGAATATCCAATTTTTCTGTATCCTGGAAGTGTATCTTGCCGTAGTCAAATAAATAAGTATGTATAAAAAAAAACAGCACTATCAAAATTTCACTTTTCTTAATACAAAAATAAAATATATATGAGAGTGTGTGAGTGTGAGTGATAAGTGCTGTAGACCCTATACTTTAATTAATCAGATCCTTTTAAAAAAGAAAAATTCATACATTCATAATATAAACATCCTTCAAAGATAATTTGATTTTAGTTCAAATGGATTTGGATAGAACTAGAAATTGGGCGTAAGAAGGAAAAACTGTTTGCTGGACTCTGAGCAAGGGCGTAAAAAATGAAATATTCTTGGCTAAAGACCAAGAATATTTCCAGCAAAAAAAATGAGGAAGTACTTGTCACTGTGGATTATGGTTATCGCAACATATATTTGTTTTAGTACTAGTAATTTCTCTCTTGGGCAACAATGCGAATTATGTTTGCATAAGATGTTGAATAGTATAATAAATCATTTCTTAGGAATTGCTTATTCACTTCGTTTGCCTGATATCTAAATTCATAAATAATTCGACAGTCCACGTGCATAATGTTTGATACTAAGCCATTATCTTTTGACCATGCTTTTGCAATGCAATGTTGATTGATATTATATAAAAGGAATTTAAATGGTAATTTTTATTTTTATTATTTATCAAGAAAATTTCAAAAAAAGTGGAAGCATTAACTCTGGAGAAATATTTGTAAAAAATTGATTACACAAAATACTGCATTTCAAGCAAGAGGTGAGCACAAATTAATAATTAAATAGTTGTTCTATTGAAAGAATTTATTGATATTGTAATTTCAGGAAGTTTTACACAGAAATTTTAAATCCTGGAAAAAAAAACTTTTTTTTTCTTGAATGGAAAGTGCTGGCAAAATATAATAATCATAAAGAAAAATTCATTTTGACGTATGACCGTGTTTTGGATACCTCTGAGTTCGAAAATTATACTTTCGACATTAGGTTTATCCGAGACAATGTCAAATCCAAACAACTTAACAAGTCGGATTAAATTTGTTTGGCGCACTTAGGATTAAATTCGTAGATTTCTGACAAATTTTGAAAGAAATCCATTTAGAGGAAGACTGTGTGTCTGGTTGTTCGAATACATGTGAATTCGATATTTAAAAAATGCAATGAAGTGGATAAATAAATTTTTGTAGCAACATTTAGCTCTTAAAATATCAAATTTTAGCCAAATCTGTGGAAGAGCTGACCATGTGTCGATCTGTATTTTTACAATCATGTAATACAATTCACAGTGATTTAAATATATCAATTTAGTATATGATTTTTAAAATTACAATTATATCTCTGTATCAAATTTTACTTCAGACGGCTTGAAAAAATAGTCTGAAACACAAATTTAATTTTAGGATGCTATTAACTGCTTTTTACAGATCAATTACCGAAAACCTAAACAAGGACAATGCGATAGATTCGGCAAAAATGTTAAATTACCGAAAAAAGGTTGTCAAGTGTCTATTTTATTTTGAAATAAAAATTTCGTATGTGATCTTGTGGATGAAATTATAGCTCTATATAAAGTTTTGACTTCAATTGGTTGGATTATTGGTTCAATTATCCAAAATATACATTCAGTTTTCTATTACTTCCGTATTAGCCGCATCTCAGTGAACCAAACATGGCACGCTAATATATTCTTCCATAAAAATTGTTCGTTACTGCCATACTGTTAATCAGATATATTTTATCAGTGAGTATACGAAAAAGTTTTGGGTAGATCTCTTCCATTGGTTTACGAACAGGACTCAAAGTTTTTGTGAATGCTTTCAAGGGATTTATTATCTATCTCTATTCAATCGAAAAGTGGTTAAATGAATTGGAAAGATGTTATATTTATTAGCTGTTTGATATTTGTTAAGATACATATGATATTTGTTAGCCTCAAAATATTATTAAAATCCCTTGAATACGGGAATTTGAATATCGTATCATCCATATATAACTTTGGATAATAGAAAAAGTCCAATCATTATTATTGGATAAATAATAAAAGTAATTTTATTACAATTTTTTATAAATTAGACAGATTTATTGACCAAATATATATGCACGCATGGTACAGTTTAAGAATAAGTATTATTAATAGTACTTTATGTCACTGATAGTAAATTTTATATGTTGTCATGGAAAAATGATAATAATAATCAAATTGCAATAATAATTTTAATCAAGTAATATAAATAAAATTTTTAATAATTATTATAACGAAACGCAGAATGAGACTTCGCAATTTTCAACAGCGCAACTTTTTTCATCAGGGGTGTCTTGGATATTTTTTTCGTGCATACAACATCATAATAATAACTATGTAGTGATATTTTATTAAATCGATAAAAACCTTTTTGTTGTTTTTTGCACCATCAGTAAATTTAAGCTAATAAAAATCTACAAATATAGTTGATATAGAATTGAAGATGACAGATCGTACCGAACTATAACTTAAAAATCGATAGTTAATGCTTTAAATTCAAATATACTATCTTATGATAAGAGTTTGCTGTAAAATAAGATAATTTAAATTATTTTCTCATTTCAAACAAGAAGAAAATTGCGAAGTTTATAGGAAGAGAAATGATTATATGCAAAATCATCAAAACGGTTTTTATGAAACCAGAAGCAAAAGGAATTTATATAAAGTTTATGATAACTTATCAAAAGTTAAATTCCATTTATTTGAGGTTATTGAACAGGATTTTACAGGAAGTTTCATACGGAGTCTGGTTTATGGTTCATAAATTCATTTTTATTGCATGATATACGATTTCTAACAAGACATTCACGGGGCTGATATTCCAATTCAGTCTACAATTTTTACGATTACTTCAGTTAAAAACTGCTAGTTAATCTAGTTCTAAAAGGCTATATCTATTTTTGCACAGCATATGAAATACTTTTAATATAAAGGACACTTCTATATACATGAGTAAAAATATGGACCTATTTTAGTAAAAAGAAAACAGGTTGATAAAATTTATTTCCAGCCACTACTGATTAATGAAAGCAGCTTAGAACTACTGTAAAGAAAATAGAAATAATGTTCGATACATTTGAAGTTATTGAAACAAGAATATTTAACTACCATAAAGCTTAAATTTAAAAAAAAGTATTTAATGACAAGACTTGGGCAATTTTAAGTATCAAATGTTTTTAATCAGATATATTAAAGGTCAGGGCATATTCATAAACAGCATTTATTTTATACAATAAATCTAATTTATATTTAAATGTAACGGACTTTTTCTTCAACTTGATTTCGTAAAATGTGAGATAAATTTAAGAAGTTTTTAGGCATGCTTATATTTTGGAAGATTTAATTTGATTTTTTTTCCATCATGATGTTGTAGCTGTGACTTATGGCGCTGTAATTCACCTTTAGAAGGGTCTGAAGAAACATAATCTCATTGAAAAAGAAATATTTTTTAAAATGGTAAAGTACGTGATAATTATTTTCTTTTTCGAACCATTTCGCAATGTAATTGAATTTTCGATTAGCATATAGCACTCAAGCCTGAGTAAGAAATGAGTCTTAATTCTTCAGGCATGGAATTTTTTTTTATTATGGTATTTTTTATATCGGATGGAGCTATTTTATTAAGTAAAATCTTTCGAAAAATATGACGATCTTTTAAATTTAGCAAAAAGAAATATAATTTTTATCATTTGCCTTATCATGTTTCTAATACACAGCAGATCTTAATAATAAACATTAAACATATTTTATTACCAGTTCAACTTTCCACTGTAAATTTCCATTACCGATGCATCTTTTTCTCGAAAAAAATGAGTATGAAAATTTTAAGTTTCATTTCAACACTTTTATGAGATCCAGTTCGGAATCTCTTTAATCAAGAAAATGTGTATATAATTAAAATTATTTTGTATTTTGATATCAAAAACTTTCCTAGTATTCTTCAAATTAATCATACGTGTTATAGTTTTTTGATTGGACTCTCTGACTACTATTGTCTCTTAAATTGTAATTTATCAATTATAGCAAATGAATCGTGTCATAATTATTTGGTGCATTATACATTACGGAGTGAGCGAAAACTAAATGTGCATTAAGTAAGAAGAGTTACATCAAAAGTGTAGATAATTTTGGATTCACTCTCGTATAAGTATAAAGAAAACTAAAGGGATTTTGAATTTTTTTTTTTCAGTTGACAAACATACTTCTTTTGTGACAGGTTTCTCTGTGTTACTAAAACCATATCTGAAACAGGGTTTATTTCTTAAAATTTCTTAAAGAGTGAAGCCTCAAAGTGAATTTAGTTTTACCGAGGAGATATCAAATAATTCTTTAACGTTTATAGATTTTGGTGGAACTTTAAATTTCAAGATTGTTTCGATCATAGCTGGATATTTGCCAACTGGATCAACTAGACTTTGCATTATTGTGCAGATTTCTTTTGAATCAGTTCAGTGCTGCATTGAGATTTTGAATAATCAGGTCATGTGTCTTGACCACAGTTATCAAGCAGTAAAAACCAATTTTTAGAAATTGATTTTTAAAAGAATCGCTTAAATAATTTTTGTAAGGTTTCAAAACATAATATTTCTAAGATATAATTATACTTAAATATCATCATATTTTAGTAAAAAGAAAAAGAAGAAAAAAATCCACTAATTCATCAGATTGAGTAAGGTATGCATGGATAATGATATAAAACATGTTGATGATTCCTAATGATTATTTATTCCAATGATCATAATAAATAATAAGAAAAGTAGATTTTCAGTTTTCGTTCGGTTACATATATTGTACAAATAATTTCCACTTTTAAATTCATTAGATGCCCAATTTAGAAACAGCGAAGCTAAGCTAATCTTAGAATCTTGTTGCAATTGGGAAAATATCTATTGAAATAGTTGGTAGCGCAGTTAAATTATTGTTCTTTTCTCTATGCAAAACTGAAATTTTCTAAAATCAATCAGAAATTACTAAAACAAATGATGTATTGACAATGTCATTTCAGCCTGCAAGTAACAAACACAATTTGTATTCAGGTTTTCTTAGAGACTTTTAAATAATTCAAGGAAGATATTCGATGAGGGAAGAAAGTAACAAAACAGGAATTAGAGAAATTAAATAGTTTTCAATATGCAATGCTAATTTTGTTAGTGGTTTGTAGACTTATTTATGAATTCATCGAAATTTAAAATATTTGTTACTTTATCTGACTTATTTTTTAGCACATAACTTTATTATTTTACATTTTATTATAACTTTAACCCCTAGTAGACTTCCTTCCTTTCACTCTTATTCTAGAATTCTATCGGAGAACGTCTCAAAAAGAAGGGGGAGAAGCTGGTTGGATCTCGATACTCTGGTGAAATAGTAGGCGTTGACTACTATCAATGACAGACTTACTTCCCACTGGAAGGGTTATACCGTGACCGGTGACGACGCTTAGGACTGAATATTAGTTCATCTGTTGTCACGGCTGTCTAATTATTCAAATTTTTTCATGTGCCAACTGGTGTTGGTGAAAGGATATTTTATGAATGAATCATAATTTATTCAACAATACAATCCGTCTCCTTTTAATCCAAAACCTGCTTTTCCTTTATTTGGAGATAGAACTCGGGCTGTCTGAAGAAAACTTTCCACAACAATGTATTTATTAAAAACTAGAACTGTCCAACATTGTCTCAAAAAGAATGGGAATTCTGGAATTTAAAAGAATAGACATTACTCCCATATGACTCTGAAGTTTTTGCAAGTTTCTATTTTTTAAATATCAATTCTATTAATAAAACTAAGATAACAATTAAACTGGAAAACAAATAAATTATTTTTCATTTACATTTATTTCATAAATATATTTCTTTAAATAAATATATTCTTAAATCTTAAAACATCAATTATTCAGTCTGCTTTCAATTGACTCAGAATGAAGTTCAGATTGTTTCAAACCAATAACATATAAAATATTCATTTTACTATCGAACTTCAACAAACGCAAATTATTAAATTACTTTTTTAAATGTTACTAAAACCAATTTTCTTCTAGAATAATTCATTAAATAAAGACTTTTAATATATTTACTTTTGATATAATATTTATTCGGCATTTCATATATTACTTATATTTACTCTATCTAAAAAATTTCAACTTCAGCTAACTTTGCAACTGTGAAGAATTTAATAACATTCAAAGAGCAAAAATACCCTGAATTATAACAGATAGTTTATTATTTTTAATTATAAAATAATTCTTAAGAGAAAAAAGTGCAATGAATAAATACATTTGGTCTCTTAAATTATTTCTCAGCAGTCTTTCGCTCAACACTAAATTAGCTTTGTTAGCTTTTCTTTATCTGTAATTTAAGGATTCAGTAAATTTGCAAAGACAATTATAATTTCAGGTGATAAAAATATCCTTTTAAGGAATGAAACAAAAACTTGTTTACTCCAAATTAGCACTCCATTAAAACACTTAAAGAAAATAATTTAATTATTAAAATATTATTACCAATTAAACTTGTACGGCAAAAAATATTTTAACGAACTTAAATTATTAAAACGCCATTTTAAAGTTCAAGCTTAATTGATAGTTTTACGTACCAGTCAAACAAAGGATTAAATTGTTTTTCAAAAAAGGATCATTTTACATTTTTATTTTTTTATTTAAAAATTAAATTTAGAATAAATAATGTTAAAATTCTTACTTTTAGGGATTTTTTTATTCTAACAATTGGACAATTTTTAGTCTTTTGGTTTTTATAACATTGTATAACGTATATTTTATATTTAATGAGCACTTTTTTCTCAGAATTTTCTATGAACTTCAGAAGAAATTTTAGTTATTATTTATAAAATTTAAATAAAATATTTGTCACTTCCGATGGGCATGGAACTGCCATAAGAATAGAATATTTAGAAGAAAATTCTGATACTAATCTTACTTATTATTTTTTATGAACAATTGCAAATTATTGGGTTGGAGGAAAAGTTCTGTCGTATTTTAAAGAAAATATTTGAATTCATTTATAAAAATATGTGTTTAATATTAATCAATTATATATGCTCCGTTATTTGTTACAACCTGTTGCCATCTTCCAGGTAACCTGTAAATTCCTGTTTTGTAGAAGTTCTCATCCGTGGAGTTAAAATAGTCAGCAACTGCCTTAGAAACACTTTCAAAAGACTTGAATTTTTTTCCCGTTAGATAATTTTGCCGAGATCTGAACAGGTAATAATCAGAGGGTGCAATGTCAGGTGAATACGGGGGGTGACTAAGGATTTCCCATCCTAACGCATTCAGTTTTTGTAGTGTCACCATTGCAGTATGCAGGCGAGCATTATCGTGGTGGAACACTATTCCTTTTCTGGACGCTAATGCTGGCATTTTTTCTTTGATAGCTGCATTCAATTTATCCAGCTGATTGCAGTATAGATCCGCGTTGATGTTTTTTCCCTGTTTCAGCAACTCGTAATATACTGGACCTTTCCTGTCCCACCACAAACAAAGCAGTACTTTTCGTTGATGGATACTTGATTTTGGACTGTTGCTGATGATGTTTCTGGTTTGCAGTAAGATTTTTTTCTTTTAATATTCTCGTAAAGAATCCACTTTTCATCTCCAGTAACCAGCCTGTCCAAAAACAACTCCACATTGTGTCTAATCAGATGTGATGAACATATTCTTACACGATCAGACAAATTCTTTTCCGTTAATTCATGTGGAACCTAAACACTTTGCTTTAACACAAACCCAAGAGATTTCATGTGATCTTTAGCAGTTGTATGATGAATGCCAAACTCTTCTGCAATTTCTCGACTTGTTAAATGTAGATTATTTTCCAACATGGATCGCAAAACATCATTATCGATCTTGGATGGTCGTCCAGATCGAACACTTTCTTTGAGATCCCCGGAACGAATTTTCTAAACCATCTTTGAGAAGTACAGACATTTACTATATCTTTTCCAAATACCGCACATAAATTTTTACATGCAACAGATGCGTTGCTTCCTTTTTGGAATTCATATAAAATGCAGTGTCGTAAATGCACTTTATCTACCGACATGTTTTTCCCTTTAAATATTACAAGTAAATGATGAACGGTAAAAAAGGGCACCTTTTATATTATACAGCAGCTAAAAAAACAAAAAAAAATTCCATTGACTCACTAGCCAGATGTTTTTTTTTTATTCACAAGAAAAATCACCTGCCTATTTAAAATCCGATAGAACTTTCCCTCCAACCCAATATTTAATAAAAATACTTCTTAGTGCATTATTATATAGTTATTTTTATAGTAAAATTTTAATCAATTCGTACATAATTGTCACAAAATGATACTTTTTTGATGAATTTGCTTAGTTGGAATACAATTAAATTCCGTGATTATTATTAGCCTTTTCTTCTTGGTTTCTAAAAATGGAAACGCATAAATGATTTTTCACTCATTTCCAGTAATGGCAGAAATTCAAAATTTCGTACTTTTGCGCAATTTTATTTTTAGCTATATCCCTAGTTTTACTGTCAGGCTAAATAATATTTTTCTCTTTCTTATGTTTAGGATTTCATTTTGTAGTATTTTAGAGGGGAAAAATAGGAATGATTTACTTATATTTATGACAGTGGATGATAAATTAAGAGGTATAAATAGAAATAATTGAAATAGAAAACGAATTATATCGTTAAATTGTTTATAAAATTCGTTTTGAAAGATGTTTTTAATAAATTTGCCATAATTATTTCCCATGATATTGATAAGAACAGAAATTCTAAAAATAACTGTTTTTGATCTCTAAATACAAGCTTTCAGTTTATAAGTATTGAACAATTTAAATAAAAATATTTAAATAATATATAGAGGCTACTTTAATATAGCTAAATTAAATAAATTTTTGTGACATTTTCTTTAAAATTCACTTTGGAATATTCATTAAAATGAAAATTTACGAAATAGCAGAGCAGAGAAGACTCGAAGAGAAAAATGAGTTATTATTTTCAAAATGTTCTGAATTTTAAAAAAATATTATTCAATTCCTAATTTTGCTTGATTCTTGTATGAATAATTAAAATAATTTCTATGATTTTATAAAATTTTCAATTAGGATTTTTTAAATGCAAAACGTTATTTATTTCAATTTTCAATTTTAGTTTAGTTACATTAAAGTCACATTTTAAAGCAACACTAGAACTATTTTGGGACGTACCTCGTAATTTTGAACCGAGGTCAGATGACGAGGACGAAACCCGAGCTGGTTCTCCCTTCTCCACATCGCAACAGACCATCGGGAGGATGTTGGTTTGTGACGGATTTAAGGTGCAACATAAACCCTTACACGATTGTTCTTCGGTGGAATTGGGTCTCAAGCATGAAACCCTACGCCTCACGGCTTTACCACCATCACTATACATTTTCAGAAGTTAACCAATAAGCAGTGAAAAAAAGTGGAGAAAAACTACTTCTTGAGGTTAAAAGTATGTAATTTGAGGAGAGATAGGATAATTACCCAAATATAGTCATTTTATAGTTCCGCTTTTTCAACTTATAATTAAACTAAAGCCTGAAAGAAGTTTTCTCACAAACAGTGCTTTTAAATTTTTATCAACAATTAATCAACGCATGGAATGAAGGTGAAGTTTTCTTATTTTACCAGTTTTTAATTCAATGATTTTGAAATTTCGATACTTTTCTGAAACAATAGTAAAAACTAGGTTTCAGAATATATCCAACATATGATATGAGTTTACAATATTGCTTTCCTTTTCAGTAAGACTCTTGTTAAGAAAGATGTTTTTAGAGATATAGTAGCATCTTGTGAATGGTGTCGAATCAATGGTCTCTCGGCATTGGCAACAAATGTGGTGACCCTTTGATGAATATTGATGAATAATTTAACTTCTGAAATGTAGAATCCATAATGTTCGAGAATTTTGGAGATAGCATCATTTTGATTCAAGTTCGAATGTTTATTCTAAAACCTGTGATACTATCATGTAAGCATTAAAAAGTAGGATAAATTAGACAGGAATAATTAGCAATCGAATCCAGAAGCGTGATTCAGTGGAGTTGAACTCAAACAAGTAGATGAGGGAAATATCCAGTGAATTCTCAGTAAACATTATGCGTTATTATAGTTTCTTAAGGTGATTTTTTGGCTTGTATTCTGCTATTTACTGCAATTGCCTTCTCACATACGTTTCAGTTGTGTTTTGTTACTGTGTATTTTTTTAGAAAAAAGTTTCGTTGTTTCTTGTTGAATCTATTGCCCTTTTCACAGTAAAACCTACATGTGAGTTTGAGAACTTTCAATAAACTGTATTATTTATAGGCATGAGCGATATTGCTCAGTAAAATTTTCCATAATGGTATATGTTTATTTAATTTATCTTTTGTACATGAACTATTATCTATAACTGATTTATTATCAATCTAAAGAAAAAATACATAAATGAAGGGCATAATCTAAAAATGCCCCTTTTAGATAAAATTTAAAAAAAATTAAAAATCTAATAAAAGGATAAAAAGTTTGGGTAGTCATTAATGAAATACTTGCAAGAGAAAGAGGATTATATTAATCGTGAAGAATACCTTTCGATTGATTACAATGCTTTATGAAAAGACAACATTCATTCATAATTATTCATTCACCGATTTTTGTTTTACATCATCTGACTTTCTGTTTGATTCCTGCTTTTCTTCCTCTATTAATTACAAATCTTTATTAAACGAAAGTACAGAGCTTCTTAAATTATTGCCAATCTAATGAGATGCAACTTAAAACAATAACCGGGCAGTCAATAATAAAATGAAACTTGTCTCATTATTCATTTCTAGGAATATATCGTTTCAATAAACATTCCTTCTACACAGTACCAAAAATATCCTTCGTCTCTTTAAACTTTATTGGGAAATCAGCATAAAGAAAACAACTTCCTTATTCTGTAGAAGTTGGGAAATTGAATTCCCTATGGTGAATAAGAAGAAAAAAGGAGTGAAAGCATTATTCATTCTTCCAGGCCATTTTGCCACAAGAAAAGCAAAGACAGCCCTTCCAGCATCCATCCTAAGAAGAGATTCTGAACTCTGTATGTGTCAAAGGCATCATGTCTAGTTTACATAAAAGAATCTATTTACAGTCTGAGCATTGCTGTATTGAATATTGAACGTCTGACAGCTTCTGCTGTTTTGACCTTGTTGGTTATTTTCCTCTTATTTCTTGATAGAAGTATCCATTTTGCCGAAGGATGGAAAAGTTATATATTGTAGAGGATTAAGAAGGTTCTATATCGAAATATTCTAAACGGCTCAAAAGAAGAAGGACTCCGTTTATTGGAATAAATCGCTATTGAGAAATAACTCGCGTTGGTGTGTTATAAGAACGAAATGAGTAATTCAGAATATTCAGAATTTCCAATTAAGAAAAGTTTAAAAGAAATACTTTCGTCTTTATTTCTTTCTTTCTAAATCTAGGATTCATATGATTTTTTCGGATTAAAAAATATTTTAGAATTTTTCCGTAGCTAACTAATTTTTACTGTGTTGAAATAATTAAGTTCAATCTTTAATTAATATTTTTGATGTGATTATTAATATCAATATTTATTTATTTTTAAAATTTACAACATATTTTAATGTTGCCATATATGTGAGTCACTTTCATTTTTTCATATATGAAATTATTAAATTTTATATTTAATGAATGACTCTTTACATTTTAAATTCGATAATTTTTTCATCATTAGAGATTTTTTTCTAAAAATCAAAATTGTGCGGCAATCTGTGTACAGTTTTTATTTTATTTTAAATATAAATTATGACCAGCAAGAAATTTGATAAAGCTGGAAATTCCGAATTCGTGGAAACTCTAATACAGTTATCAAATGTATTAAACTACAATGAACAAGGGCATAAGTGAAAGCAGTTTCCCGTATATTTATAGATGTATATTGAGTTGGATTGAGTGGGAATCGAAACTGGAACCTTTTTGTTCGTAGTCACTCAAAATAATCGTTCGACAAAAGAGATCACTAGCGTCTAGTGACTGTTACTGTCCAATTAAGATACCACTACAGATGGTAAGAAGCTCTTAAAGAAGAGAAGTTAAATAACAAGAAGTTTTGGGATTTGTACAGTTATCTGTATGTTTCTAGAAGATTAATCAATTTATTTAATCACCTCTATCCACAATTTCAAATACAAAATATCCAATATATGTATCACTTACCAACAATTTTCTTAATTAATCATTTTTACTATAGGCAATTATTATTATTTGATTATTATAAAAAGAACCGAGAAACTAATATCTTTCACTTGCTGTCATGATATCGGAAACTAAATTAGAAAAAAGGAAGCAGGTTAATACTTGCAAAAGTATTCCGTCATGAATATTTCACTGGTTATTGAAAGCATTAAATGGCGTTCTTAGTCAATGGAATTATCATACCTTTATTCATGTAAAATGAAGAGTACAAATATAACATAAATTACTTTTAAGACAGTGATGCGTAACTAGAAAGACTTGTTCCTATCATACATGTCACTTCTTGGTCATTTATATTAATAATAAAGATGAATGTGTGCCTGTAAGTCAACGCTTTGCAGGTCAAATTATTTTATCTAAAGCTATTAAATTTGGTTCATATATAGTTTGGAAAGGGGAAATAAGTAGTTAGAAGAAATATTTTGAAACTTTTATTAATTAAAAATTAATATGAATTCTGGTGTTTATACGGATAACTTCCGAAATAAAGCATAAATGTAATTTTTCCATTGTTTGAAAAATTTTAAAAAATTATCCTTGCAAAACACTAATTTAACAATCATACAAATTTTTGTTGAAATTTGGGAATGTTTTAAAAATATTTTTTGGCCTAATCTCCAACAAAACGTTATATTGTTGCTTTGAAACTCAAACTGTTTTCATTGTTTCATTAATTACATGATTGCAGGCATGAAACATAAAAAAGAAGCATTATACTTTATATCACTGTTGTTAGATAAAAATTGATGCACGATACTGTGAAATTATAAGAGAGTGCAACCACATTCACATTTATATACCGCAATGAAATCAAGGGACTGTTCTCTGATAAAAATTTCATATCACACTAAGGGAGGAACATATGTAAGATACTTAAAGTAACGGTATCATGAGTAAGAAATTGTATCTAAAAGATATAACTGAAATTAAGTATAGCTATTATCTCAAGCGAAATAAATGAGCTAATTTTATGATGATAATATTAATTGTCAATTATGATAAACTGCCTTTATTAATATATTCCCAGTTTTTTATAATTCTGTTAAAAATAGATTTCTCTTAATATCATGGCATTCAGAATACTTATTTATTTCAGAAGATATCTATGTCATTAAAAATATTCGAATTTAATTAAAAGAACATGAACATCAATTAATGCAACATCATTTCTCTTTTTATCTTTTTGTATATTTACTTTGAATATATATTCGTTATATAAATAAATATTGTTATATTTATATTTACTATTATTGAAAATAAATTTGTTATGAAACAAGAGAATTTTATCGTGTTTTACAGTATTGATGTTTGATATTTTTACGAAATAGCTGCTTCAAAAAATTAATTTTGAGACAACTACAGACATTAAACGATAACTTGCCTGCATTAATAATTGAAAGATTTTAGCTATGCAGACAATTAAATATCGACCATTATATACGAATATTCTTCGCATCATCAATTCCAAAGATTAGATAAAATGGTTTTGCTTGAGCATATATTTTCTATTATATATTGTTTCCATTTATTATGATGAGTTAACTGCTTCATTCTAAATATAAAAGCCCGTTCCTGATTTATTTAGAAATATTAAAATTTTAAAGAACGATAGAGTATTGGTTGTCTATGTTAATGGGTCTGGAAAATGTTTGTTAAATGTGGTAATCTATAAAGTAAAATGGGATAAGAAAATGAAGTATAAATAATATTAAGATAATGCTTTGATTTTTTTTATTTTTATTTTTGAAAATAAATCGATGCTTTATCCAAATTTTATACTTTTTTCTTAAACAGAATAAACTAAAAAGAATTTTCTATATAGAAACAAGAAAGATAATTGATTAAAACAAAAGGAGGTTTCTTTATTATTGATAGACTATCATCATTCAAACCATTTTTCAAGCATTTACGCGATCATCTGCTTAATATATAGCTCATTAATTCCGTCTTCTTATTTTTGTATTTTTTATGATTTTGTTTATATTACTCCATTATTCTTACAAAAAATGATCATTGGAGTATCGTTTTCAAAAAATGCATTTCTCAGATCTAATAGCAATAATTTATGGTTTACCATTATGATGTTGATACATCCAAGATGTTTATACAAGATATTTAAATAATTAAATTTAAAAACTGTGTTCAAGATAAAATTTATTATTTTACATCTAATTATTACAAATGTCGCAGTATTTTACACTAATCATCTTTTTTAAAATTCCTTATTTCATTATTTTTATAAAATAATGTATTGGTACTGCTTAAATTATGTAACAAATGTAAATGGCACTACTTAAATAAAAGAAGAAACAGGATGTCTTACAATGATGTGTGGTATTTGGAGTTTGAACTAAATGCAACCAAATTTGATTTACTTATTTAAGTAAAGGATTTTCATTTATGTGAAAAAATGAAAGCGTAAGTCTCGTAATTATAATAAAATGTTGTATTTGCAAATGTTCAAGTTAATTAACCAAAATAATTACTGAATATACAATTTTTTCAGTGTACGGGGATTGAAACTTTAATTGTGGTAACAATTTATTCACATAGAATGCAAAAGCGATTCATGTCCCTATGTTTTACAGTACTTCAATATAGTCACCAGCATTGTATACAACTCGTTTGCAAAGATGTAGAAGTCAAAGAGCACCTGTAGCAGCACCTGTTATGTTGATAATTCGAATGGACCGGTCTGCTGTGGGGGAATGCAATGCTTTAGGACGACACCATTGATAACATCACAGTCGTATAAGAGAGTCAGCGTAACTTTCACATTGCTGGGGTTCTGAAGACATTTTGAACGTCTAGGTAACCCGTAATGATATCGTTCGTTTGATTAGCGTTTAAATTTTCGCTGATAAGATTTGGTCCCAATCTCATCCAGTGTAATGATACTGCTGTAGCTTGCTGCCGCACATTCAATTTTTATCCAACTTCTTTGTTCTTGTTTTGAAAACACCCTGACAACACTTACTTTAGACAGCAAACTAGTACAAGGATCAGTTCACGTCACCTCGCATGCGCGTGACTTAGGAAAGAAAAGTTTTTTTTGCTACGAGCTTAGGTAGGAATGTAGATAACGTGTGGTATACGTGAGATTCTTTGGTTTGGTTGCGTGGCGTTTTTACAGTAGTATTGCGGCAAATAATGTTCCACCCCCCCGCATTTAATGGCGCTAAAATGTATGGTTTTGAAAATTTGTACTGGTTATTTTCTTAGCATCTAAAAACAAGATTTGTGAAGCCTTTGTAGCCTATGAAGAGCACTTCAGTGACTTTTATACCTTTCTTTCAGACTCTGCTTTTCGAAAATTAACGTTTTAAACATTTAACTTATTAAGGTGCTGCTTTTGAGCCTTAAAATCTTCTAAGATAGTAAAGATACAATAGACTATATCTTTTTGAGAGCCTGATTTTCAAAACTAAAGATGAATGGATTGGAAGTTTTTGAAGAAAATTACATATAACAAAAGCATCATCAAATGACAAAGGATCATTGATTAAAGTGCTACGTGATTGAGTGCTGAAAGTGGTTTTTTAAAGAATAATCTCTTTGGTTTCATTCCAAATAGATGGTCAGTAATAATATCGAAAAGTAACTACATTTGCATAGAAAAATTTAACGGGTTGTGGTACAGAAATAAATTTAATTGAAAAGTGGTTTGAAACTGGTATTTTTAAGTTATAATCCAGACTGATTGTTAACAAAAAATAGAAAACGATAAAAACAGCCTTTGTTAAATCTTTATTTTAAATCATGTTTTCTTAAATTGTAATTGTCAAAATCTGACAGATCTAAGTTGACCTTTAATAGTATATGAGAGAATTCGTAATACAATAAATACAATATTTTATGAAGCAATTAAATAGTCAAGTCATGGAATTTCATATGTTAACTGCACCGATATAAAATTTGATATGGAAATAAATATTTCTGTAATTTTTTTGACCAAATGAAAAATCAATATATGTTTGCAGTGAGTATTGAAATTGGCAGTGAAAATGTGAGATTCATTTTTGCATTAATCATAATCGTATTGTTGGAACTGTTTGCAGATCAAACATGATTCCGTATGGCTGGAATACTTTACAATAGAAATTTAAATACTCACGTAATTTAATAAAAAGTGTGTGTATTTAAAGTATCGACGTTTTTCAAGCATAAAATTATTTTGATGCTATTGATGAATTGTCCAAAAATAAAATCATCAATACTTTATTTAAAAAAAAAAATTATTTTTGAAAAAATTGTAGTTATCTTTATTGAATCTTTGCATGCAGTTTCTGTAATTGAAGCAAATTTATACTATCGAGATAAAAATATATATGAAAGTTTATTTTTATTTTCAGATAAAGGATTCATTCAAATAACATGTAATTAAGACTATCGTAATACAAAATTTTTTGTATCGCGAATTAAAAAAAAATGCTTTTCATAAAACACGATGCAATCAATCAATGCTCTACTTTATTGATATGATTTTTATGGTTTTATTTGTCAAACAAAAAATAAAACAACACAAATGCATAGAATGCAAATGCATAGTGGATTCCTTTCTCGTTTACAAAAGATGACTATCAACATGATTTTGTCACAACTACAATTTTGCGAGTTATTTGGAAAATCTATGAAGAAATTCATAATTGATATGAATTCATCTCATAGTTGTATTAGAGACATCTAAAAATTAATTTGTGACCTTACTTAGAGTGGAAACTCTTACAAATTTTGTACATATAATATTGAAGGGTATATTTAATCTTTAATATACTATAAGCGGAATAAAAATAAACAGTATAATTAAAGTAAGGAACAATAAATAAATGTAAGGTAAAGGAGATCGGACCATTATTGTATTAGTAAAAGGATTGCATAAAGAATGCATTTCGAAAAACTACAGATGCTTTCATATTAACAGAAGCAAAATACAGTACATTCTTTTTTCTACCCTTTTCTTAACATAAATTTAATTCTAAATGAAGTATAATGGGCTTTAATGTTTTCCTCTAGTAGTGACATAGACTAAAGGAGTTACTTTTTTACTTTCTCAAAAATCAGATTTCATAATATTGATTGCAATTATAATTGGATTTTTTTGTAAAATATGAAAGGAAATCAACAAACTCTATCCTCAATTAAATCAAATCAACTATTCCAACAAGCATGTACCAGTATGTGACAGTTTTAAAGGAAGCAGAAAAATGATTCAAATAAGGGTTTTAAAAGATATAGATAATTTATAGAAAACTTCATTGCGTTTGCTTTGAAAGAAACTCCAAGAAGATTAACTCCTTCCAAAATGCTTGAAATATATGTTTATTACCTTTTTATGTAACTAACTCTCTAATTTACAGGCATTTTCAAAAGAATATGGTGCAATTTACTACGAAAAATAAAATTTATAGCCATTTCTGAAATAGAACGTATAAATTATGTATTCAGCCAATTGAGAACCAAATAACGATGACATATTTAAGGCGAATGGTAAAATCTTATGTGAAATATTTTGCGTGAAAAGAACGTCAGCTATTTACATAAGGCTTTTATCAAGTAAAAAAAAAAAACGGAAGGAATTTAATTGGGAAGAAGAAAAAGCTTTGTATTTTATATAAAAGGAAGAATGAATAAATATTTCTTGAAATATGTATATGATATTTTATAGTTTACGAAATAGAATGCAAATCATAAAAATTTAGGAGATGGAGAATGTTGGAAAAAGTTTACTAAATGAATTGTTAAATCCTTTTCGCATTATTTTAAAAGCCATAACTCTTGCGAAGACACTAAAAAAACTTTAAAAAAATTAAGGTTTAAATATTAGTCTGCATCCAGAGAAATTTTTTATATCCAATGTTTTATAACAACGCTGCTTATAAAGAAAAAAAAGGCAACAACTTTTTTTCCCACAGTTTTTTTCGATCCTGTCGTAGTTGAGACTTAAAAAAAACTCAGCAAAAAAAAAAAAAAAAAAGATACGCATCATATGCATAATTTTTTGTTTATAAAAACTCCTGAGCCAATTAGATGTGAAGGCTTCCGACTTATTGTAATAAAATTCTGTAAAAATGTTTAAAGAAAATTTTAGTTGGTCGATATACTAACGAAGTGACTATTTTTGAAAAATAATTCCAACATCTTTTCAGGTATACTATGAATTTATGCGTCGCATATTTATTTACAAAAAAATCCTACTTATTTCTCAATCGAAAACAGCAAAATCATGTTATTAACCTAAATGCATGATTATAATCGCATTTCTGTTGTGAAAAATATAACTGATTTTATTAAGTGACAATTAAAATTAGTTTTCTTGAAATTTAATATTTATTATATGCACAAAAATATGCGGAAAACACCTACTGTTTTTTACCTACTGTTGTTACTTATGAGTAACAAATTATGGATAATAATGAATGGATATTCTATTTATAATATTCTTTCTTATGTGATGTCAAATACAGAAATAATAATTTTTAAGTTGATAGCAATGTTGAAACAGATCTGGAGTTTCGTAAACATTAATTATATAAGTACATTATTAGAGTTCATTATTGAAAAATGGTTATATATTTTAAAGGTACTTGAAAAATTAATGAGACATTTTTAGTTAATATTATATATAGTTGGTTGAGTAAAGAAGAGAGGGCGCATTTTCATTTCTAATAATAAAAATCTCTAATAAAATTATTAAAGAGAATTATAAACTTATTAAAATTAAAAAAATACTATATAAAATATTGAAATCTAATGTTAATAAAATTATTAAAAATAAAAAGGAAGAAAGAATTCTTTATGATTCATTTCATGTACTATGTATACTATAAATATTTCAAGATGTACTGCACTTTAAGATATAAACGAGATATAATACAAAGAAAAGTAAACTAATACTCTATATTTTTTGTTTTAATCAACGTAAAGAAATAAGCAGAAACCAAATGATTTTACAATAACTAAATAGCTTAATTTTATAATAAAAAATTGTGTGTGCTTGTAAATAGATAACTTGTTAGAAAATGATAGAAGAAGACTTATATGAGTTGTCACCATTGCGAAGCGTTTTTTTCTGTAATTGCACATGAAAACGAATTTATTAATTTGGAAAGCCGTTAGTAAAAATACAATTGTGAAATTGCTCCATTAAAAATTTTTTTTGCTATGCCAATAAGTAAATAAAAAGGAAATATCACGTTTCAAATCAAGTGATATGTAATTCAACGAAAATATACGCCTTTATTAAATATCGAATTTCATAAAAAAATAGTAAACCTTTTTAATATTAAAATTTCTAATATTTATCGCCACTAAGTCAATGAGACCGCGATGTCAAGAAGTTCAAATAATCGAATTGTGAAAGAAAAAAAAAATTACTTTGTGCAATTTATATTGAAGAATGCTATGCCAAATATATCAAAATGTTAAGGGTTTTGAAAAAAAATATTCTAGATTATTATTGAAAATAATCTTAATCTAATTGACAAAAAGTATGCATTGCGTTTACACAAAAACAGACAGAAAAATGCCATTGACAAGTCTGAAACTAATTTCACTCAAGAATCGTATTTGTTTTAGAGAATTCTTTTATTTTCATAAAATAAAAGGGTAAAAGTATTTCAGAGTGAAAAAAAAAATATATGTAGAACAAAAGTAGTAGTTTTATACTAAAAAAAGGATATTCAAAAAAAAAAATCCTTACTTCTAAAAAATTAATGCTTTCTTCATCTTCCGCAAATTTAATTCAATGCATTTTCATATTCCCCCATAATTAAGTTAAAATATTTTATACTCTCTCCCACTTTTAAAGCAAAAAAAAATTCAAAAACTCTGCAGGAGATTATCAAAACATTCTTTTCCCCGAGTATAAAAAGGGAGAAAAACTCCTTGGAAAAATTTGTAAAAGGCATTTGCATATGAGCTGTAACAGTATTCAATACCGTGAAAGCCTTGGGGATTAAAATGGCAACACTCGACTCTTCATCGTCCACAGAAAGCATGAATGAAAATTCCGCAAGCGGTATTAGGAAGAAGAGAGTTTTTGGTATAAAAAAAACCTCACCCGATGCATCCTTAAAAAAATTCAATCAAAGTAAGTGGTTTAATGATTAATCCTTCCTCTCATCATGCAAACTAGATATTATATAAGGGTCGAAGTACTCGGATCTGATGTACAAAATATCGAGAGAAATTTAATGAATTCTTACTTAAAAGATGCTCGGCTATTTCAGGTTGCTTTTTAATTGAAGACAGTCTCGCCGGTCACTTTGTCTTCCGGAAGAAAATTCGAAAGATCCATTCCATGATTAATGGAAATTTTTTCATGCACGCCAATAAAGTTTTCCGTTTTGTTTCTTCCATCGAAGTAAAAAAGAATGTTATCGTAAATATTTGGCGCTTTTATAGCGCTATTAGAATTTACGATGTTCAGAATCTATTATTTTAGAGTTTTGTGGGAATGATGACCTTTGTTCAAAAGAGGAGAAAATTATCCGAATTTGGAAAATAATATAACGATGAATTTACAATAATAAATTCTTCAAAATTTAACAGAGTACATTAAACTAATTTCGTGGCTGCAATGCTCCCATGAATAGTATGAAAAATTGGAAAGTATATGACAGCAGAACTAACTACATTGTAAATTATACCGATAATCACAAAACAAATGTCGATTTATTAAAAAAATAATATTTTCAATTGAAGAAAAAGAGTCTAATTGGATAAGAGCTGAGGAGTAGATGTAGAATATAAGTATGTGGTAAGAGAGATTGACTGGATTAAGTCTTAGGACCTTTTTTGTTCGTAGCCGCGTAATATTACCATTCGACAAAAATAATCTCTATTTAATGGTGGGTGTTACTGGTTTATTGAGATACCTCAAAAATACTCCCACACAAGTGAGTTGACGCTGAGACGAACTATTTGCTACTGCATCATTTGAGTCTGAAGACTTTGGGTTGCAGATGGAGAGAGTTGTTATTGCTGCTGTTGAGTCAAGCTAGTCAGATAAATTTAGTTGCTGCGTCAGACTCACCTGACGCATCATCATCATCAGCAACAACAATTCTCATATGCTGGGGAAAAGGCTTGGCGCTTTAAATCGTCTCTTTCTAGACTCACTGATGATCGAGTATTGTAGTGGTATCTTAATAAGCCAGTGATATCACCCAGACACTAGTGATCACTTTTTTCTAGTGACTGTTACTGGCTTATAAAGATACCACTGCAAATAAAATAGGTACTATTCGAATATGACTTGACAAAATCTTTATTCTCTTTTCAGCAAACCACATGTGAGTGGGGGTCAACCGCTTAGAAGAAGATTTGTTCGGTGAATCGGCCGATGATATGAATGGGTTATGTTCAAAATAACAATCGACCACAACAAATCCTGTTTTTACTATTTTTTTCCAATGATGGCTGGGTGGCCGGTTGTAGACAAGAATAAAAATCAAATCACATGAATAATTCATAGTTTGGTAAAAAATAAACTATTAATCCTGCTGGTCTTCTAGAATTTAATTCCGGTAGCTTATTAAGAAGGATCAACACGGTTGCATTTTGGAAAAATAGTATATCATTTATTGTCCTTATCTTTAGGCACTAAGTTAAATGCCCGGGTCTAATCAAGAAAATCACTTCAAGGGCGTAAAACAATAAGCTGGTTTTGCCATTAACTATTTCAAGATTATAACCATTACTTCCAATTTTTGTTTATTTATTTTGGACATATGTAATTATTTTTATTGGTAATGGTTCTTTTCCTTTAAATTATTGAAATATGATAATGCGAAAAGCAATACATTGATTTCAATGAGATTTAAAGATGGGATTTTTTTTTCTTTCATGTACTTTGAAACTTGTATTATACTTTTCATATTTTATGCTCACTCTCAATGTGATGGTTTATTTTCTTCAAAATGACTGGAACTATTGGTTTATATCTAATTGAGGGTGCACAGAGATAATCATAAACCAGTTTTGGCAGGGTTATTTATGCTATAATTGAACATCAAATTTTATCTATACAGGATATTACGTTTCGAAATCCTCGTGTCTACTCGATTTTTTCTGAACATATTCAATAGAAATTCGTAACGTCAAAATTTGATAGAAATCTACAAATTTAGAGTAAAGTCTATATATTAAATTTCATTAGTCTAACTGATGGAATTTTGAAGCTATGGTGCTCATAGATAGATAGAAGTAATTTAAAAAAAGTATTTTTTTAAATCAAATTTTTAATTTGGAAATATTTGACGCTTATAATATTTTCTATTTTTTCATCATGTATCAGAATGTAAACCCGAAATTAAGTAAGAAATAAAAATAAACTATGTTTCAGTTAATTCCAAACAAAATATAATGATATATATTAAAAGTAGTATTTAAATCATATACATTTATGAGATTTTAATGAATAATACTGAAAATGAGAATTTTATTTATTGTCAGCACAGATAATCTTGCTTGCGTTTTAAACAGATAGGTAAAAAATATCTAAAATATTGCACTTTTATGATGTTGGAAGTAAATTAATATACTACTTAAGAAGAGAAAATTATAAATAAATGGTACCAGAGAGTGAATATACAGCTAATCCTAAGATGTTTTTTACATTCAAAATATTTCGGTTATTTTTAAATATGCATTTATTGATAACAACTTTTAAATGATGTTTCGGTTTATATAGCAATAAATTTTAGTCGTAAAGATTTAATAAAAATTTAAATATATACTTAATAATTATAACACTAGTTTTAACCAGTCATTCAATTTTAGATATATGGAGTGTAATAAAATAAAAATAAAATGAAGAATGAAACAGGATATACTTAAAATATGAGTTGTTAAACCTTTGTGCAATTATATGAGCTTAAAAGAATTATCTGTATTTAAAACAAAGTATTCAAATTATAAGTCTACTTAATGAAAAAATAATAATATGAAGGAAAGTGTATTATAACTTTCAAAATCATCAAAACTGATTTTATGGTCTTATAAAATCCAGGCGTAAAAAGAACCGTCAGACAGTTTATGATAGTTTTCCTAAAATAAAATTCTGTTTGTTCGTGATAGTTGTACAACGCTTTAGTGGAAGTTGCACGCGAAGTTAAGTTTATGATTCATAAATATACTTTTATTGCACGTTGTACGATTCCTAAAAGAAAGTATTATATTTCATTTGTATTACTCATGTTCTGATTCAGTCTCCAACTTTTACGATTGATTCAGTGAAGCATCCGTGAGTTAAACTATCTCAAAAAAAGTTATTTCCTTTTTTCATGCAGCTTATGAAATAGTATTATAATAATAAAAATACTATGGTATGTACAAGAGAATTATCGATTTCTTTTGAATGAAATACAAAATAAGAAGATTGTGTTTATAAATGCCATGTACTAAGGATAAATAATAGCTGTTTAATGCATTTATATGGATACAATTTCATTAGAAGGGGTTTAATACCAACCATCGATTTGTTAACACTTTCAACGCTTTCGACGAGATGCCTCTGAGATATTTCCAGTTTCAGCTTTCTGTAGTCTAAAATTTGTTCCTTGTGCCAGTTTAGATATGTTTAACTTTCTAAAGCATATCTGAAGAATACCTTTACTTTCATCTAAACTGTCATATGAAACAAATTTTGGCTCACAGAACTTGTAATTGGAAATATAGGAAAGACGAGATATTTCGTCGGTAGAATTGAAAGTGTTAAGAAAAGGCTGTATCAAACTATAAATGAAAATTTTGGTTTCATGTAACTTTTACGGGAAGTTAGTTCTTCATAAAAGTGGATCTTGAAGTGTAGAGATACTTTCGACAATCTGTGAGATGTGCCTGTACATCGATATTTTAAGTATTTTTTTAACTTTATAGTTTGGACCTGTTACACTTCTTTCTGTTCTATGAAGCATATTCCCTTTCTATTTCCATTATGAAATATTTGTTGACTTAATGAACAATTCAGAAACACATTTTTGCAAACAAAAACAAAATAGTAAATTCCTATTGCCGTTTATACCAATTAATAGGGGTTTCAGTACTCACACTCACAATCCAAGTCTAATTTTCAGAGACACACCTCGTCATGAAAGGATCTCTTTCATGTTATTGAAAAAACAAATCGTTTCATAAGACATTAAACTCATAAGACTATAATGCCCTTCATATAAGCCCTTTATTAGTGTGTAATTCGTACTTCACATCGATTAACATATGATTATAACAAGATATTTCCCCCCATTTTATTTCTGCTTGTTCTGGTAATTCTTTCTCGCCTTCAAGTCCTTATTACACCACAGATTACCATTTAAAATGGTCTTGATAAGTTCCGTATCCACCATTGCTGAGGGAACACTGCTGTTTTAATCTTGCAAATCAAAATTATCAGTTTTAAACCTTATAAAGTAATAGCAAGAAGTCATATGTCTAATAAGATATTAAATATTTAAAAGTATGAGAAAAATTTCAACAGATATCTAACGAAATTTTGACAGTTTTAAACGACAATATTTCAATGTAAATTAGTCGCCACCTTTCTTATATTAAAAGGTTATAAGAAAAAGTGAAATCTTGAAAGAAATAGAAATGCATTTTAACTTTAACTTTAACTCGATACTTTAACAATACCCGAGTCTTTTTTTCAACGGAACCACAAAAGCTTTTGAAATCCAATTGGGTTTATCAGCATGCAACTCTAAACCCGAAATAAAATATATCCCATGGAAAATCTCAAACAAATTAAAACCCTATCAATTTTTTTTTCTCAGTTATTAAAAAGAGCATTCTTTTTTTCTTCCTTTTAAGTTCATTTGAAAACCTGATCCCAAGTGAACACTTTCAGCCAATGAATATCTCTGTATCTTTTCAGAACCTGATTTTCCAAGAGAAAATAGGGAATGAGTGCTCAAACATTCTTTATTCAGATGAGATGCTTCGGAACAACAGCAACAACAAAAAATCCCTACATCCATAAGAGGACAGAGCTCAACATGCCAGACATGTCATGTCTTATTTACATAACAGAATCGATTTACTCAGCCTTTACGTCCGCCAAAGTTTCTTGTTTGGACTTTAAGGGAAATTTTCCTATCTTCATGCTCAAAATTAAGAATCATTTTGAGAAAGGAATAATAATATGAGTAATACGTATATTAAACAAGTATCAGAAAACCAAAAGGTTTTATGTCTCGGATTATTTTGTTTGAACAAATAAATATTAGAAATTTTCTTTTATCGGTATTTCACGATCAAAATATGAAAAAACAAGTAATATAATTTCTTTAAATTCCATTTCTACTTACGTCAGTATGGAAAAATTCTTATTTTAGATACTTTTTATCAAATAATTATCTAAAAAATATTAAGTATCAAAATTATTTATTTTCGCAAGAACTGAAATCGCATTCTTCACTTTCATGTGAAAATTGCTGAAGTCTTTGTGTTTCACCGATTGAATTACTGCTTGTGATTTCAATTTTCATTGCAAACTGCTAAAACTCTATTTAAAGTATAAAAAATTAATTAAATTTAATTAAGGAATTAATACTTGGGAAAAATGCTGTATTCACGTCAAGTATCATCCACTATAATGTTAAAAAATGTATTTGAACTTGAATGGATGAATAAAAAGTATTTTATATACGATTGAAAATTTGAACAATATATATAAATATATATAGGGAAGAGCGTAAACTAATAATATAAATAGGAAAATAAAGTTAGGATTAAAATTGCTCAAATACCCTTTCGATTTTTTTGGTAGTTGTTTTCTAAATTTACGGTTTATTAAGGTCTTTTGAAATTAAAAAAAAGTAATAATAATATAGTTATATATATTCAGAACAATATAAACAGTCATATGTTGTTTTGAAATGGGATTAATTATACAGCACACAAATTATTCTTGATTAGATTTTTTAAGTTCTATCTATAAATATTTTTCAATTAATTTCAAAATGGAGAATATTTTAAAGCTATGTCTTACATTGGAAATCTTTTTTTTTTGAAAGTATTACATTGTAAGATATAAATATACAACGGTTACAAAAAATACTAATCAGGTAAAGCAAATTAGGTAAAGCAAAATTGGAATATTTAATATATTAGAGGTGTTTAAAAAATATAAGACTGAAATACAGTTTACTTAACACATGCATATAAGGAGCATGGTAAAATAAGATTTTAAAATTCATTGCAAGGATCATGATAAAAAACACATTTTCGAATTGTTTTAAAAATAAATATAGAAAAATTTAACGGTAACGAAAGATTTTTTTTGAAAAATTTGAAAAATACCTACTGAGAAATTTTTTTAAAGAAACTAAAAATATTGTCATTTTGCATTATTTAAAAGATTTACTTTATGAAACTTTTTAGGTAATTACACTGTCTGTGTTTTTAATTAATTCTAACCTTCAAGTTATAAATAAGAAAGTTTGATCACAATAAAGTGATTTCATGCACAGACAAAGCGATTTCAAGCATAAGGAAAATATATAGCGAATATATTATTACACGCATTGAATAATTATTTTACCTCTGTGGTATGTAATTAATTCAATACCGTTTTACGATATAAGTATGGAATAGATAAACATTATTTAAAAATACTGTCATTAACAATATAAAGGTATTTAGTTACTAATTTTAAATTAAAGAAATAAATTATTTTTGAAGAAACAGAGAAAACACACACATAATAGCAATAACAAAAGTTATACTTCATTTAACGTAATTGTAAATATCCACAATATCATTTTCTTTAATTATAGATATGTTTTTATGGTTTTTATTTATTTCCTGAAGAAAATAGAATGTATTTCGTGATAAAGTTCTTATTTTCATTCGTGAATAATTTTAAAATTTAATAAAAAATATATAATTCTAAGTTGAAAATTTTGGTTAATTTTATCTCTTTTTGAGTTAAAGGTAAGTGAGGTACGTTCACAAACACAACTAATTTACTTGAATTTTTTCTTTTTAAAATGTATATATTTTTTACAAACTGATTTTTCGTTTTAATCCTTATTTTGAAGGAACTGATAAGCAAAATTGATGAAAATTTTATTGAATGAATAAAAACAAAATATTATTTACCTCTAGAAGGCCTTCAAAATGGATTTATATTTTATTTAAAATTCCATAATGACTTCAGTTATTCCCATGACTTCCTATTTATTTCCTTCACAAAACTTAGAAACAAGGGACAGAATATTAGTAGCCTTCAGGGGCCACGATCCAATCATTTCAGCTAGATGTGATTGTTACACTCCACTATTTATATATACTCACTTTTCATTTATATGATAAACTTCATCAATACACACTATTAATATATACCCACTTTTCATTTATTTTCCAAACTTCATTAATACACAATATAGTTTCATTATACTTTTAATCACCTTTCGTGACCAGCCGTTTCGTCAGGAAAGTTGCATATATTTAATAAAAAGTAAATCTTTCATGTCCATGATTCCGTCAAATTTAAACGTATTAAAATCATATTATAATTTCACATATATTCTCTTCATCGTATATATGAATGTTTCGAATGGAGAATATTTTCATGACCTAAATTTTGTTCAGTATTTTTCAGAATTTTAAGATTGCTTTTCTGCAAAGTAATTCTCATCGCTGATTAAAATTATTTGCAGATAGCCATACTGGTTGTTGTACCGATATCAGGTCAATGAATCTGGACTTAAGTGGTCATTTGATGATAAAATAAATGTACAGAACAATGCAAGAAATAATGAACTTTCTCCATTAGAAGCTTATGTGTAATTATCATTCTGAAAAATTTCAAACTCTGTTTAAAGAATAAAAAAAGTAAGGCACTAATATGGAGGGCAATATTCTCTTTTAAATAATCGTGAATTAAGCTTTCAAGTTTCTGAGTCAGTTTGAGTTCAGCTTTCTATATGTTTCATTTCTAGTTTGCATTATGGATATATAATTTTGAGGAAATCAAGCATCGTTTTAAATGATCCAGTAAATCAGATGCCTTTTACCGTACTACGACCAAACGACTTTATACAACAATAGACATACATTTCAATTGAAATATATGAAACGGTTTTTATCAAAATAATCTATTTTTCTACGAAAAATGCATTATAAATAGATTTTCATTTCGCGTTGTTCGATTCGACGGAATGTAATTTGTTTATTTAAAAATTAATGAGAGCGATATTAATTTTTTTGTTGTCTTAGTACCATTTTTCCAAAAGTATTCGCAATAACACCATGAAACTCATTATTCTGCTGCTAGACAATTGTTACTATTTAAAAGGCAATTGACCTCTCTCTTAATATGTATATAAGAAAGTATGCATATTCTTCGATGGAGCAATTCTAATATCCATTTAAAAGTGCGTTGCAAGAGCATAAAGTTTCATATTCTGTTTCATCCTCACTTATTCTGACTAGCAAAGATATGTTTTAATTAGTCATGGACGTTTTTGATCTATGTGGACATTTCAAATAATTATTCTGAGAACGCAATACAAAATATTGAAACTGCTGTTATATGCAATAATTTTTTTAACGAAGCAAAAGAAAGAAAATTAAAAAAAATCTTATAATTAAGGATATGAGAGCTCAGTTGTAATATTTTTCAGTTATTTATAGTAAATTGATGTTGAATCTAAATCTAGTGTTTCATTAAGAAGCAACTATCAAAATAAAAAATAAATTTTGTGCAATAAGATATGAAAGTTTAAAGATTAAAAGTATATAAAGAAATCACCTCATGTTTGGGAAAATATTTTTATTAAAACTTTGTTTTGGTATTTATAGGGCTTTGGTATTATGGGCATCTTGGATTTTTAAAATCTTCATCAATTTTTATGCTACTAATATTTTAAATAAAATACTTATTGTTGTATTATTTTTAGAGAAAATATATGAATTTATTATTTTAAAGAATAAAAGTACAGTATATAAATAAAGCGATTAAATTATAAAAATATTAAAGAAAAAAGCAAACAATATCTAAAAATTTTACACAGTATATTATTTTATACTAATTAAGAATATTGCTTCATTACCTTGTACTAATTAATAGAATAATATTATTTAAATAATAAGGATCTGAAGCTTTTTTAAAACAGTTTTATTTTCTGTGTTTAGATATTAGACTAATTTTCTTAATTTAGTATTTTTCTAGAAACCTTTAAACATAGAAAATTCTAAATTTCATTTAATTTTTGGGGCTGTAAGCAGCATGTAGAATATTATTACATTAACCAAAAGGATTAATTTATTAATTAAAATTACTAATATCAAAATACATATTTCAACCACGGCAAAATATATGTTCCCAAGGCTTAGAATAAAAATCTTTATATACATGCTCAAATGGTGATATTAAGAATATTTGTTCATCTGAAAGCTTCAAAGACCAAATTAATTGATTATTATTAGTAAGGTTTGAGTACCTTAACAATCTTACGGAGTTAAATAAAAAAAAATGAGGAGACAGAAGGATAAATTTCTGAAACCATTATGAGCTGCAAATAAAAGTTCTTTAACCGACAAATTCAAAAAATTATAAGCATTTTTATTTTTTATACGTACATCTGAACCTAATAATGGTAATTGGAGTTTCTAATAGAACTGCTAGTGTTACAGAGAACTAGGTTCTATTTAATTATTTAGTTTAAAAAATTTAAGGAAAAAGAAAATTAAAAATTATTAAGACGCTAATCTCAATGTAATCTGCCAGGGCTACAAAAACAGAAATGAGTGTTATCAACATTGATACTTGTTTCGGCAAAATAAAAATCAGCTCTGCAGACGAAGTTATATTAAATAAAAAAAAATATATTATAGAAGCAATATTACAGAAACCATTGTTGGAAAAAAAAACTTTGCACATTCTTGAAAAGAAATTTAAGTCTGTATTAAAAAGTTTATTTTAATACTATAAATGCGAAATAAAGATTGAAGCGAAATGACTGAAAAAAATAAATTATTTAATTTACGGAACCTTCTTTTACAAAATTATCTATGCTGTTAATCAACACCTAAGATTAAAAAAAAAAACTGGTTTAATTCGAAAAGAAATTATCTCTTAAGCAACATATCAATTTGTTATTAAGAATAATATCTTTTTCTAATAAAAATATTTATATTTTTATAGAAAGTTCGTAATACTATAGAAAAATCAATAATTTGAATATTAAATTCCTTCAAAAGTTTTTCAAAGACTTTATAAGATATTTCAATATCATATCTACACTGATGGAAAAAAAAATATCAACACCAAGAAAAAATTATTGTACAGTAATGAAATTTTAGGAATACATTTTTCTAGGTAACATATTTAATTGATTAAAGTTTCAAGATCACAGGTAGAGCCATTTCAAATGTGAAATAATGGTACATTAGTAACCTGTGTAACCGTCAGAATTTTGAATGCAAGCATACAAACGTGCATGCATTGTGTCGTACAGGTGTCGGATATCGGTTTGTGGGATGGAGTTCCATGCCTGTTGCACTTGGGCGGTCAATGCAGGGACGGTCAATGCTGGTTCTGGATGGCGCTGGAGTAGTAGTCCCATACGTGCTCGATTGGAGAAAGATCTGGTGATCTAGCAGACCAAGGCAATATGTCGACACTCTGTAGAGCATGTTAAGTTAAAATAGTGGTATGAGGGCGAGCGTTATCCTGTTGGAAAACACCACCTTGAATGCTGTTCAGGAATGGCAGCACAACAGGTTGTATCACTAGACTGACGTACAAATCTGCAGTCAGGATGCGTGGGATAACCACGAGAGTGCTCCTGCTGTCATACGAAATTGCTCATAATAAATGTTTGTCTGTATGTCTATTATGCCTTCCTAAACTGTTTAACCAATTACGATGAAACTTAGTCAGCTTATATTTATACTTTCGTTATGTGAGAGGGATGTTAAAATTATCAGAAATAAAAAAAAATCGAATCTCAACCGCATCTGTTTAACAAGAATTAATCTCCAAATAACTCGCCAAAAGATTCTGTAGAAATACTAAATCCAAGTTAAATGTTAAAATTGTATAGATATAATACGCAAATTTCATGCAAATCATTCTCAGAGGTCACTTTATTACAGACTAGCAGCCTTTGGCGACCAGCTGGTTCGCCATGAGTAATGGGTTCTAACATTTTCAATTAAATCACATATTCATTAGCCTTGAAGTAACTCCGGGCATTGATTGGCCTGAAATTTATATTTTCTTAAAGATGATGGACGGAAAGTTCTAAAAGAACACGTTTTCCTAATAATATTCTATAATTTTATGAATTAGTCAGTTTTAATGATTGATTTAGAAGACTGATTGATGTAGCAACTTTTATTTAAAATATTAATCAAAATATTTTGTAAAATATGGCTCACAGAGCAAAGTATGAAGAAATCTAAAAGTCATTATTTATCAATGCATTGTTTGACTCAAACTACATAAAATGTAATTATTTACTTCATTTAGATCAAATTAATAGTATTAAACAATATATATGCCTATTAATAATATTTTACAAATTGGCCATTGGAAAAAAATTTGAATGCATATCCTGTATAAATACAATCCTGTATAAATAAAGATAATTTATTCAATTAATGATTTAAATATTGCAAACGATCATAGAATCCTTTGCCTTGCATTTAAAAAAAATATCACATTTTATATTTATTTTATTTTATCCAGTCACGTGCTAAAAGTTGCATTTCTTCCGAGTTAATTTGCGATGATAGTTTTTTTTATTTTTTTATTTGAACTTCCGTCAAAATGTTGGCAACACGGTGATAAAACCTAATTTTTTCCCTTTGACGTGCTCTTGCAGATTTTATAGAAACCTTAGCTTTGCATTTATTTTTTTAGAAACTATCACATTTTATAAGGGAAAAAAATATTGAATAAATGATACAGATATTGCAAACGATAATAGAAATATGCCATTAAGTCGGGATTCCAATGCATATCCTGTCTAAATTCGATCCGGTTTACAGTAAAGAAGATTTATTGAAGTAATTATTTAGATATTGCAAACGATCATACAATCCTTTGCTTTGCATTTATTTTTTTAGAAAATATCACATTTTATATTTCTTTTATTTTATCCAGTTACGTGTTAAAAGTTGCATTTCTTTAGATTTATTTAGCGATGATAGTTTTTTTTTTATTATTTGAACTTCCGTTATTGTTTTCTTTTATTTTATCCAGTCAGGTGCTCAAAAAAACATGGTTAAAATATTTCTTTAAAAATTCGTTAAAAATAGAAGCTTACGTTAAAAATTAACAAAACTGATACCGTTAGAAAGCTACTTTTTTAATCTTTAAATTGATATAAAAATCATGTTTGTGCAATTATATTTTCGGAAGTTATAACGGAAAAACTTCGAAATTTCGCTTAAATTTTAATCAATTCAAATTCTAATTAAAAATTCGAAAAAAGGGCTCCGAGGTGCACATTCCCGACCTCCAAGGTATACATGTACCAAATTTGGTAGCTATAGGTCTAACGGTCTGGCCTGTAGAGCGCCAACACACACACACACACACACACACACACACACACACACACACACACACACACACACACACACACACACACACACACACATTGAGCTTTATTATAAGTATAGATTATGGGAAAAAGTTTTCTGGAGATCAATCCTGGCGTTTTGAAATTTTAATTAAATTTTAGTGCTTTTTACAGTAATAACTAAGAATATTGTAGTACAAATAATTTTGCACATTAGTTCCCAAAAATTATCTTTTTAATGATTCTATAGGATAAACATATTTTCTATTTTCAATCAATTTAAAAAAAAACTATTTAAATCCCTTTGTCTAAAATTAAATTTGAGAATTCAGAAGGAATATTAAACGAATATCTAGTTACAATAAATAGTTCCTTTCATTTCCATTCTAAAAGAACACCAAGTATTACAATTCTTAAAGAATACCCAAATATAATATATAAAAATGAGTATTTAATTGTTCGCGTTTTATACATTGTCGTACCTTTCATCAATTTTCAGTAAAACACCGTATTTGGTATTTGATTTTGTGATAACAATTGTAGTTTTGTGTTGAATTTTATTTTCAATCTCTTAAAGAAACACATCTAAAACTCGAAATCAATTTTAGATACTATTAAAAGCAAGCAAGCGATTTCCAAAAATCTTTCCGATTATCAAAAGCTAAATTCAGTAAAAACAATAAATTCCCTTTAGAGGATAATATTTCTTAACTATTGCTAATGCCATGTAAGAATTTCTCTGGTTTAACAAAATTTCCAATTTTTTACGAGGTTGAGGTATACAGTTTTATTAGAGACTATGAGAGTTTAGAGGATATTACCCCCGAATGTTAATTATTTTCCCGATTGAAAAATTCATGATATTTGAAGCAATCTAATTAAAGCTTCTGTTTTTTGAGAAGCTGAAATAATTCAATTGTGGATTTAAATTTTAAAATTTACTTTAAAATAAATGAGATTTTAATGCAGATTGAAGCATTTCATATTTTCCAAAGCAAGCCTGCAGCATTTCGAAGTACACAATATATTAAGGCAACTATATCACTACGATTTCTAAATGTTTCATATGTACTTCGTAACCTCTTTATTAGAGATGAAATCCTATATACAGAACAATTGAATATTAATGTCATTTTAAGAAATAGATACAGAAAGGCTATACTAGCGTTCATTTTTCTTGTCAAATTCCAGCATTTAATGCAAAAAATGCGGAATGAGCCTGGAAAAAAATGTAGTATTATAATCTGGATTCGGTTGCTATCAAACCGTAAATTGCTAAATTATGTTCAAATACCGTCGAACTTAAGTAATATAAGCATGATTTACAGAAAAAAGAAAGAATATTTAATTTAATTTAATATGATATACATCTGATAGACTATGTTCAGTTATTATTCTAATTAGCTGGAAAAAAAGAAGGTTAAAATGTGCAAGCATTTACTTTTACAGAACTATGCACTAGGTATCAATCCCTTCTACAAATGCAATCAAAACTAAGTCAACTACTTTTGAAATATTTGCACAAAAAACATTCTTAAAAGAAAATATCTCACTGCTGCCTCAGTTGTTGACAGATAGCTGTTTTTCAATTAAGAGGACGTACTGAAAATTTTTGCACATACGTTACGTATACAGAAAAATAAAAGTTGAATATTCCTTTCATCTCGTATGCTTGTAGTTTTGATAATGAAGATTAAAACACTAGTTTAAAAATTATTCGTTAAAACTGGTTAAATTTAAACATTTTTTAAGCCCGTTACATATTGCCATTTCAAATATTATTTTATCTTATAGAAATTTATCAAACGATAAATCGAGTATTTTTAATATAATTATTGTCTTTTTTTATACTTTACCTAGGATAAGGCCCTATTTGAGAAATGTGTACGTATGGCGTTTGGCATTGAAGATCCATTCTCTCAAGAAATGCTTGAAGCAAGCGGAGCATTCCTATGCAACCATACACATGAAGAAAGAGTAATTTCATATATATATATATATATATATATTCTTTTAGTTTCTCGAATATTAATTACACGGTAATCTCCACTTGAGCAAATATGTCTCGGAGGTGCATAATTGTTTGAATCGTATAAATCACGCGTAATTCATGAGAAATCCTTTGCTTTTTTTCAATTCCTACAATTATTTCATACTCTGCCTATATATATATATATATATATATATATACACTGAAGTGACAAAAGTCATGGGATAGCAATATGCAAATATACAGATGGCAGTAGTATCGCAGCGAAAAAGTATAAACGCGAAGTTCGTTTTCCAGAGCTTTCATTTCTGTTCAAGTTATTCATGTGAACAGGTTTTTCGTGATTTATGGCGGCACGACGAGAATTAACACACTTTGAACGTGGAATGTTAGTTGGAGCTAGACGCATGGGTCATTCCATTACGGATATCGTTTGTGAATTCAACATTCCGAGATCCACAGTATCAAGAGTGTGCCGAGAGTATGAAATTTCAGGCATCACATCCCATCATGGACAGCGCAGTGTTCGATCACCTGCACTTAACGACCGAGACCGCCGATGTCTGTGTAGAATGGTCAATGTTAATAGACACGCAACACTTCGTCAAATAACTGCAGGAATCAATGTGGGACGTACGAGGGACGTGTCTGATAGGACTGTGCGGCGAAATTTGTCTTCCTTGGGCTATGACAAAAGAAGACCGACTCGAGTGCCTTTACTGACAGCACGACATCGCCTGCAGTGACTCTAAGGGGCTCGTGAGCATATCGACTGGTCCCTAGACCAGTGGAAAACCGTGGCGTGGTCAGATGAGTCACGATTTCAGTTGTTACGAGCTGATGGTAGAGTTCAAGTGTGGCGCAGACCCCACGAAGCCATGGACCCAAACTGTCAGCAATGCACTGTTCAAGCTGATGGTGGCTGCATGATGGTATGGGCTGTTTTTACATGGCATGAACTCGGTGCTCTGGTGCAACTGAACCGATCATTGACTGAAAATGGTTATGTTCAGCTGCTTGCAGATCACTTGCAGCCATTCATGGACTTCACGTACCCACACAACGATGGGATTTTTATGGATGACAATGCGCCATGTCACCGGGCCAGAACTGTTCGCGATTGGTTTGAAGAACATTCCGGACAATTCCAGCGCATGATCTGGCCACCTAGATCACCCGATATGAATCCCATCGAGCATTTATGGGACATCATCGAAAGGTCCGCTCGTGCCCAAACTCCTGCACCATTCACACTTTCACAATTATGGACGCCTATACAGACAGCATGGCTCAATATTCCTGCAGAGGACTTCCAACGACTTGTGGACTCCATGACACGTCGAGTTGTTACACTTCGCCGGGCAAAAGGAGGACCGACACTATATTAACAGTCATCCCATGACTTTTGTCACTTCAGTGTATATGTGTCAAATTTGGTAGATGTAGACAAAATAACCTGATACCTACAAAGCCAACACATACCACATCCACATTCATCTTCATTAATAGCATTGATCTAGATAGAGATTACAGCTCCTTAGCTCTTAACTTTGGACGAGCGGTCTGTGACTTTCGGTCATCCTTTTTCTATTTTTAGCTCAATTGAATGCAGTGACTTTTCCTGTTTTCTGACCTCCAATACATGTGCACTTTTTCAATTGTTTCAGCGAATGCCTTTTAAAATAATTCAGTTATTTCTTTGAGCGTGGTCTCTAAGACCGCACTCCCTGTTATTGTCCTAGGGATAAACAGTGAGCAATGCTCTAGTCACTTTTAAATGAATCAGAAAAAATTTTTAATTATAGGATAATTGTAGAGAGAGCTTTTCAATTAAATTTGCGTTCAATTGATTCAAATTGATATGCATATTCAAAAATAGCTAGTTTTTCTAGTGATAATATATTTTGAAAAACTTATAAAATGTAGTAATATACCAAGAGAAATATATACAAAATTTATAGGTTGATTTTATACTAGTGTTTACCTGTATGTTTACAATGCCCTGGAATACCATGATATGAATGTCATACAAGCCGATAAAAAAAGACCGATTTTACTCATTGACATTTTTCTTTCAGATAATTGTTGAATTTTACATTATATTGTTTTCTAAATAACTTTATATACATGCCACTCACCTTCCACTTCTTAATCACAATAATCACTGTGGTTACTGGAATATTTATTTAAAAATCGGCAATTTCTATGACATCCGACAATAATGCCTTTCGCGATGTCAGAAAGATTTGAATTTTTCTTAATCTGGCATACAGCAAATGCCAGTGCTGTTTCCTTAAATGATATTCAATCACAGAAGGCGTGAAGCAAATCAGGATAGCAGATATCTTCCTAAGCAAGGGTGTCCAAATACTTACTGGTGGATAGTGTATTTGCAACGCATGGACTACCCTCTGTGAATCCTATTTAACAAGATATTTTTCAGATACTAATATTTTAAATAAAAAGAGATAAACATCAATCAACTTAGTCAGTCTCTAAAACTGGCTGATTTAGGAATATTTGAATATACCTATTCGATTGAAGAGGAAAATTTTAAACCACTTCATCATCGGCTCTAAAGTTGATACCTAAGTTTATAAAACCTTTGAATGTTCTAAACTATTCTATTCCATTCAAAACTTCATAAGTAGGTCAAATTTGATAGCAGAAGATTTAAACTTTCTTTTATTTCTTTGAAAATTGAAGCGACAAGAATATTTTGTAAAATAAGATTTCTTATAACTAAAAACCGTGTAAAATTTAGACTTAATACTTTCTAAAATCATGTTTACAGACCGAAAAAAAGAGATATTATTATTCTAATTATTAAAATCCTTTTGAAAGTAAAACTAAAAACTGAATTTTACGATGAATCTAAGTAATTTTATTTGAAAAATTCTCAAAATATTACATAAAGTATAGAAATAATTTTGTAGTAAACATAACGATTCTCTTTACAACAATTATATTTTGTAAAAAACAATACTTGGTTACATTAAAAAAAGTACTTATATGTGTTTACGGTTTGATCATTTCCAGTTTATTTTAAGTTGAAATTTTGTTTTTAAGATAATTAGAGAGATTATTGTAAATTACGGACTTAAGGCCGTTATAAATGCAGGAAAAAATTATTTGACTATCAAAATTTGAAAAAAAAAATAGTTTGATGAAAGTCACATAAAGTGTTATTTGACATGAAGTTACATAAACTATTTAACTGACAGTTTCAAAGAGCATTAAGATTGGCGAACAGGCTGATCGCCAAAGGCGGTTAGTCAGTAATAAATGTTGGTCTAAAAAATAGAGCATTTACGGAATCGTCAGAAATTTTTTTTAAAAGTATACATATATCACTTAATTTTGTTGCTGTTTTTTAGTCATTTAAAGAACTCAATTTCAAAGGCTGTGCTTATTCGACAAACATTGGAAAACTGGAATGGTCACAGTGAAGAAAGATCTTGATGCGATGAATCCAAAAATTCTTTATTCAATCACGATGTTTCGGAAAAGAAGAAAGCCTGTATATTATCTATTCGGGCGGAGATTCTGAACTCAGAACATGCCAGAGCTGCCATGTTTCGTTTACATAAAAGAATCCATTTACTTACAGAACATCTTATTTCACGTCTGGTGACATTTGTTTTGACCTTATTGGTGTGCCTTCTGTCTTTATTTCCCAAAGGAGAGATTTATTTGGTAGAAGGATACAAAGATTACGTTTTCCATTTGTTGTGAAGGTATATCAATATAAAAAGTATTTATTTCTTGATCATTTTTTTTTTCTATTCAGTCCACTAATTGTTTCTCTGGAATAAATGAGAATTAAATAATTCTGGCAAAATTCTAGAACCAAATGCTTAGCCAACACATTAATAGTATTAATTTAATCATGCCAACTAAGCACACTTTCATATTTCAAATTATGTTTGTACATAAAAGATAAAAATTTCTAGTTATTTAGCTATACAAAAATTAGTAAAATCAAGGTAGTTTTCGAGGCTGATGTTATATCAGAGGCTCAAATTAGTATCAATTTCTTTATGACACGTGTTTTTTCAAATATTCAAACTTTCGAATGAGAGAAAATTTTAATATATAATTGAAAAAGATGAGTAAAAAATGCAGATCTAGTTAAATTTTAAAAAGATTAAAATCTGATTTTTTAAAAATTTTAATTTTATTATAGCTTAATCAATTTTACAGGAATGACTTTTATATGTATGTGCCTTAATCTCCAAGAACATAAGTTTGATTTCAATAATTACAAGATGCATGTCGTTTGGTTGTTTTTATTTCAATAAGCAAAAACAGAATTGCATCATGATTTTCAAGATGTAATATTAAAAAGCAAGTGATGAAATACTGTCTTTAGTGTGAAGAAAGTTCATATTCGGTATAATCGGAAAGGTAAGCAAAAAAAAAAAAAAGGATTTGTGGTCTGCAAGAGGTGAAAAAAATGTAAATGAAATTTGAAATTAATACAAAAATAAACAATGTTTAGAGACGGGCAAATTGAAAAATTTAAAATATAATCTGAATTATTTTCTTTGCTGAAAATCCTCATTGAAGACTAATAAAATCTATGAACAAAGAAAGAAAAATAATGTTATTGTAGTTCTTTTTGCCCCCATTTTTTTTCTGTAGTTTAAAATATTCCAATATTAAAAAAAAAGTTGAAGCTGATGTGAGATTTGGAATGGATGTTCCTCTACTAATCAAACATATGATATCACCTATCAAAATTATAATAGATTATGAACCCATCTTTGATATTTTTTTAGATTATCTTTAACTGTTTGAGATAATCTATAAGAAATTTAGAAACTTTAACTCGATCCTTATTTGACAAATTTGTAGGAATCTGAGAGGTATAGCAGAATATCTGATGAATCTATAGATATAAAACATGATAGCAAAGATTACTGGTGGCTCAGTTTTGAAACTTATTTCGGAAGATATACATAAAATCACCTTCAATTTTCAGATCACTCTAACGAAAGCGGTCTCATATTTGCGTCAAATTAACTTAAAAAAATGTTGTGTTAAAAATCTCCTTCCATTTAATACTTGCTTCAATATGTTTTCATTATTATATCAAACTGTTGTATGTTAAATTACCGATACATTTATTGAAATAAAAATATTTGAATAGTTAAATGGTTTGTGCTCTCAAATTGTTCAGTATAATTACTGCATGTTTCTTCAGAATGACATACAGTCACAAGAAAATTTCTGCGTTTAAACACATAGTAAATATTTGAGAATAAAAGAAAACGTATCATAATGATAATATTCATTTAATTTTTATTACTTACACAGTTAAATTATTTTCAATAACTATCTGAGAAACATAATTCTTATTGCTTTTTATAAAAATCAATTGCCTTTAAGCTGGTATGGTGTGGTGTGGTGAGGGGGGTACCATCTCAGGTGCCATTCTCTTCATCTGACTACTATTTAAAATGCCTGAAAGTCATTATTTTGATTAATTTGGTTACAATTCATAAATATTTATCATTTGGAGGGTAAATTTGTTCATTAAATTTTATTTACCGAGGTCTTTTCGCTTTGCCGCAATCGTGTTGATTTCTATAAAGGCAGCTGGATAGACAGAGTTCTGAAGAATAAAAGTTGCTCAAACTTAAACAGAAGTCTCCAAATTTACTGAAAAAATAGTTTACTAAATTGAATCCATCTAACTTGAGATTATTTTCATTTGTCTTTGTCACGGGTAGACAAGTTAATATGTAGAGGTTTTTCAAAACTGCATTTTTCGAACACAAGATTGCCTAAAATATAAAGATTTTCAGTAACTTGAATCCGAACTTTTTTCGCGATTATAATACTTATTCCGAACTCAGAAAGAGAGAGTATACTAAAAAAGAGAAAAAAAACTTACAAAAATTAAACACTTTAGCCTATAAAATAAACTAGAAATTAGATTTATAGTTGTTATGTTTAAGGACCTTGGTCTATCGTTTAAGTGTAGGTTGAAGCAATTTAGAAATTTCTTCAAAAGAAAAGTTAATCCACAGCTTGATAATCATTCTATTTAAAATATTTTTCAAGATTGTGTCTTTCCAATAAATCTCATAAGCATTCAATAAGTTTTAAATTCGTCGAATGAGGAGGTAAATACAACTGATTTATAGAAACTAATGTTACAGGTATTATATTGATAACAGAACACGTAATATAATAGTCTTTCTAAAACTAAACAAAAATGAGAGCCCAAAATGCGAAATCTTAGTAAATTTCAAAGGATCTTTTAAGGAATGTTAATGTCGTTTCCAAACCGGACAGAATGAAAGTTGCGGCCTTCTCCAATGATAAAAAAAACTTTACTAGGGAGACTATTCCAACAATTGCGTTTAATTAATCCTTAAAGTTTGAACATTTAAATCATCTATGTCAATCTGAGATTATAAAAATAGTTCAGACACAGATTCTCAAATTCACATAATTTCAAAATTTAATAAAATTTTTGAATTTTATAAAAGTAAATAACCACAATTTCAGACACTAAAATCGGCATGATAGATGTGAGAATGAAGTTGAGTTCTTGGTGATCAAGGTTATTTTATAAAAAAAATAGTAAAATTTAATCTAATATATACTAAGATATCTGTCAGGATCGAAACAAAATGTTCAAATTCATTAATTTTAACTAACTATGTAGAAAACTGTCCTGTTATAATTTAAAACATTACGGCGTATCTGTACGCTAATTGAAAAAAGCCTCAATTTTTCTCTAAATTCTGAGACATTAGACTTATTGTGAGAGGTCACAATTTATTACTTCGCTTTAAATATTATTTTTCTGTCTCCATTCCAGCATGATTCAGCATATAGAAACAAATATTTAACTTATTAACTGGTTATAACAATATATCTCAATGCAAAAAATTGAATATAATTTAATTACAAGGTTAGCAGGTTAAAAAAGAAAACTAAAATGTATAATTTTAATACAGAATTTGGTATTCGTGAGTCCTTTTTCTGATTCTTAAGCATTCTACGCAAACTGATGATTCGAGTAAAATTTTTTCATTATCTTTCTGTTAATTAACATGCATATATGTAGCTTTGTAGCTCTATTAGAATTCGATACTAGAAAAATCTTTTTGTTCCGCTCTAGTGATTAATCACCAAACCACTTATTTAGATGGAATTTTTTTAAAGGTTTTCTGGTTGGACTTTTCAGTACCAAAGTCTTCCATCTTCTTGATGCTGCGCTCCTATTTTTCATTCATGCATTCTGTGGAAGGCGGAAGGTACGGTGCGTTGCCACTTTAATCTCCAAATCCTTTACAGTATTGGATAACATTGTAACCCATATGCAAATGATTTTGGAAAGGTACTAAAGAAGCTATCCTTTTATTTTCTTTTAAGGTCCCAGTTAAATTTTATGAGTAGATGAAATAAATGTTTAAAAATATGTAACAACATTTTAAAAAATCGCTCTTAATCTATTTATTATCTACAATTGCTAATCTATCTTTTGCTTTCAATCTGTAAAATAATAAAAAAAATTGTAATATAATTATGAAAAATTGTAAAAATTTGTTTTTTAATTGAATTATGTAAGAGAAAATAATATTAACTATTTTACTATCATTGATTTTTAAATTAGTTATCGCATTAAGCTATTGTTTTTCTCTGATATATCTGTATGTCATTAACTTTGCAGTTATTTAATAACTATTAACTGTTTGCGTCTATTTTATAGGTTTCTGGAAATTTTCCCCGTGTTTACTTTTTGAATGGGAAACATCTTCCGTGTTTTCTTCTGAAAAGAAGCGTCGTTATCTGTTATTGAACTTGTTAGGCTTCTGGCACAATATATTCAATTGAAGGATATCCAAAACAATATATTTTCTTTTCACTGAAAAAGCAGCTGTTGAAGGTACCTGGATTGTGCCTTATCTATTTTGAAATTTCAGAAATGTTTTTAATGAGTTTTTTTAAATTGACAACTTAAATGTTTTGCCTGAATGCCATACATGAATAGATTTATCGAATTTTGGCAGATGTAAGTAAAAAACAAGTCCTTCATAATGATTATAATTCAATATTAAAATTATTTCGATAAGACAAGTATTCAATTGATTTCCTTTTGAATCAAAACAAGAAAATTTCCCCCTTAATAGATGGTGTCATCTTATTAGATAGCAAAGAAAACAAAATAGTTCAGTGGTTAATAAAAGGATTTTGACCCCCCTTGCAAATTTTGCGATGACCACAGAGCCTTTGCCAGAGATTGTCTGAATGGGGATGGGGATGTTATGAGGAAGGAAGAATATTTATTTTAATTAAAAAAATTTCTAGCCTATATTTAGAAATAATTGATGCTAAAAATATTCACTTTCTTAATGGGGATACCTGAAATATCCCTTCGTAGTATTGTAGATGATTCGCATCACCCCAGTGGGTAAAGAAATGGTTTGGAATCGGTTACATTCTATCGTTGAGTAGGCGTACCACCTCTGGGATGGGATGTTCAGTGGCCGGTGACAACCCTTAGGATCAAACATAATACCGGGCTTTGCTGTCATGTAGTTTTGATCATTGAAAATTTCCGTGACCCTCAGAACAGTTCTGAGCAAATATTTATGTTTACTCGCAATACTTTTATTCGTATTAATAAGTTATTAAAAATGCTCTTACTCAAAAATATAATTCATTGATCTCAGGACTCATGTTTATTTAACCAGTATGAAACAGATATTCTGTATCAAAATGATTCCCGCGTTTAGGATTGTAGTCTTTTAATTTCTACACTATGAACTATGAACACTATACTTTTTTGATATTCACTTTCAAAGCAGAAAAAAACCGCTGCTTAATCACAATTCGTTGACAGTTAGTACAGGTATATAGAATCAATTGAATTATTATCAATTCAATTGATCTCATGGTCGACATATAGTGTGCTTGACCTCATTATAGTTTTGACATCTAATCTACATGTTTCTAAATTCAAATGAGGAAAATGTGCCATACAATAAGCAGAAATGTTTATTTTTTGATGAAAAGAAAAGATAAAAGCTTTCAATTTCGATTTTCTAGAACACGTAACATGAATTGTCGCATAAGTTGAAAGGATTCAAAATATTCAAACATTTTATGATCTCGCCATTATCAAATCCGTTGCCTACTGTGTGAAAGAATATTTACTTTAAAAACATTGGATAAATAAGAAAACCTAATAAATAGTAAAATTTTCCAGCTGATGACAAAAAGAGGACTTGGGAAAAAAGACGTTAGGAAAGAGGCTTGATTTCATTCAAACATGCCACCTTTTATGATCAAATTCAATAAAAGAGACATCTTATTATTAACAATATTAAAACGAAATAATTGGAGTATATCTAAATTGAATTATATATATATATATATAACAAAAGAGGATAAAAAAGTGCAAAGTTTAAAAAAATTAAAATACAAAGTTAAGTTGTTTCCCTTATTTAGAAAACCTTATATATTCATTAATTTCAAGAAGAAAATTAAATAGACATTTGCTAAAGGAAAGGTGCGCTAAATAAATAAAAGTTGCATACCTTCTGAATATTTCTCTAACAATATAAAATGAAAGCAATGAGAAAGTTTCAAGATATTTAATGATGTATAAATTATTTATATAGATAATAATGTGAGCATCATTAAGAAAGAGCTAAACAGGCATACACATATTTTTTCCATGAAAAAAATAGAAATAAAATTATTATGGAATGGAAAACAAAAGAATTAAAAACGAGAGGTTGAATAAATCTTTCTTAAGGGTCTTAAAAATTTTACATTCAAAAAACAATTTCGGAAACAAAAATATGTACAGTAGAAAAAATAAGATTATCTACTAAAAGTATTTCTAGACCGTTCACTCATGAAGGGCAGCATTCAAACACTCGCAATTATTTTATAAAAAAAATGTATATCTGCTATTGAAAAAAAATCGGAGGCAAAATAAATTATATCGGTTTCAAAAAATATGTATTCTATTATAACCTTTAATTTAAAAAATATGGGAAAAATAGCTGCAAAAACATAGAATGGAACTATAGAATTCGTCCAATTTTTTTTTCCAATTGTTTAGAATTAAGGAAAAAGTAATGACCATCTTCATTTTTTTCCGTTTGTTATAGAAAGCTTTTAAAAAAACTTTTTGTTATAAAAAGATTGAAACTTAGAGAAACTCTAAGCTAATTAATATAACAAAGTATTGCTTTTGGAAATATTCCAAAAATTTCCAAACGTTTTTCCCCCTCAAAAGTGTCATTTACAGATCATATATACTCATGGGTCAGTTTTAATTGTCAATTATTTAAATAAATAACGAAATATGAAATGGCATTTTCAGATCTAGAAATGGAACAATGCCATTTGCATGCAAAAATATAACATCAGTTATGAGAAATGAAACTGTTAAATAAGATTTTCCTAAATATATATACATATTTTCAATAAAAATATTTATGCGTTTTTCGAAATCTCATTTATTAGCACTATTTTTTAAAGTACGTGATTGAAGGTAAATTTTATAAATATGTTATTATATTTACAATTTCTTCAACACAGGTTGTATCAATACATATTTGTTCGAGGTGTGCAATTATTTAATAATATTGTTTCAATTCTTATTCATCTTTTCTTATTTTTTATTATTGATAAATACTGAATTTCAAGAGATAGTACTTAAAATCAAAATATAAAGATCTTGAAAAGACACTCTTTGGAAAAAAGTCTTAATCGTTTTAAGGTTAGTGTTATATCCTTAATGAGTAGTCACATTACTGAATGAATGAAAGAAAGTATTGCACAATATAACAAATGTAAACTAAACAACACTAAACAGTAAATGTATTGATGATGTATCACTAAATGTATTGATGATATATCACTAAAATGTATTGACGATATATTGAAACAGTAAAATGTATTGATGATATATTGAAACACTAAAATGTATTGATGATATATTGAAACACTAAAATGTATTGATGATATATTGAAACACTAAAATGTATTGATGATATATTGAAATACTAAAATGTATTGATGATATATTGAAATACTAAAATGTATTAATGAATAAACGAATAGTAATTTATTACTCCAAACCCCATGAATCAGTGTTTAAGAATCTTTTAATCTGAGATGTCATTATTTATTATATATATCATTTTTATTTTAATTACTTTTTTATTATTTGCATAATTACTGATTTTATCTATCTATCTATCTATCTATCTATCTATCTATCTGTCTGTCTGTCTGTCTATATATATATATATATATATATATATATATATATATATATATATAT
>JAPMOQ010049204.1:83047-97015 GCA_026543055.1 Argiope trifasciata
ATATATATATATATATATATATATATATATATATATATATATATATACACACATGTAATGACACTGACGTTTATCAGTGATTGAAGCTGAGTGTGTCTTATATTTTCAGCTGTACCATTTAGGGTCAAGAAAATGACTTAGCCAGTTCATGCTTCATTTTCGCTTGCACATCCTTTTTTAACAAGGGAAAACGTACACACACCTGACAGATAGAGCACAAAAGAAGAACAATCATGCCCTAACTGGCAGGGCCGGCCATCTGGGGGGAGCGGCGGATGCTATACAGCCTGATCTTGCGACTATGGGTTGGTACTCCATGATTAAGAATTAAAATGTTGTTCTGAACAATAATAGCTTTTACACATACTGAAAATATACGTTTGATTCCACGTGGCTGGGTGAGCATCGACTGACACCATTATTAGGCAATTATCACAGTGATACCTATAAAAGGGGTGGTGGGGGGAGAATTTATGACTAAAGAAACTCCTTTCAGATATGTTGAGACAAAGCTGTATGAATTCTGAAAGCTGAGGCTGGGTTCAATGTACGTGTGCCTGCATCAATGTATGTTCATTTAAAATAAGTTGCACAAACAAAGAGTAAAATGAAGATAAATTAAACGATCAACTCCTAGAAATTCACATTGCAATATTGCTTCACCGGTAATGACTGGAATGAAAAGAATTAAGGAAGAAGTTAGCGGATTCGGACATATATGAAGTTGAAAGTATATATTACAGTCATGTGCAAGTATGCAAATTATTGTGAGTGATTATTTTTAATTACTTACTTCTCTTATTAGGTAATAGCTTTTTGCGTAGCATATAACAATTTGATAATTCATTTTATAAGCTGCTTAATACCATTAGACATAAAAATGTCTATGTCAAAGAAATAGCCCTTTGAGTGCAAAGAAAATTATCAGAAAAGGGAAAAAGAAGAGATGCTAAACTTCAAGAAGTCAAAAGTAGATCTGTTTTCTTGGCTACAAAGTAATTTTTGCAAAGAAATTGCTTCAACTTCAAAAAATTACAATTCAAACTTCAACTGGGTAAGAAAGTTCTTCTCAAAGTAATCAGTCCAGCAATTAAAATGTTGAAACTGTGAAATTTTGTGAAGAATCATGTGTTTATACAAATATGAACGAATCAGAAAATAATGGCGAAAATAACAATAACAAATATGATCAAGAGTTTATGGTCAAGTATTATAACTGATAAATGTAGAGCCCTTTTTGTTAATATCGGACCTTGCAAGAAATTGCAAAAAATTTTAATTTTTCAGAAATAATTAATGTATTTAACAAAAACAAAATCAAGCATTAAATAAACATGCATTAATAATATGTTTTTGCGTTTGTATTTTTTTACTCCACAAAAAATTAGGGCCCCAAGTAACTTCTTGTACTCGGTCCCCTTTATAGAGTAGGCCGACTCTGTGAACAGGACCAGATCAAGGGGAAGATATACCATCTTGTACATACTTACTATCACTTTTCTAAGTAATAAAAAAAAACTCGATTTTTATTGTTTAAAACTTCATCTATAAAGTGAAATAGTTAAAAATTACTCACGGTATTTTAGTTTCTAATTCAATATTATTATATTTTCACCTCCAGATGGGGCTATTACAGTGCAATCAAAATTTAATCAATTTACCCATGAATTAGGTGTCATTTCTTAAAATATTAAGATAATATATAGTTATATAATCTTTAAGGATCCACAAATGTACAAAATTAAAAATAAAACTACCAAATGAGGAAGCGCTTAAAAATCTTCTACGGAATGATTCATTGCAACTTAACAAATATTACATAAGTCTAGCTAAATGAAAGAGAATCAAAAACCTATCTTGATGGCTAGGCTATCAATATGTTACCAGCAACGAAAAATTTAAATATTCGATTCATTATTTAGTTATGAGACAATCTTATAATTCAACCTTTTAATAAATATTTTACTCTGAGAATTGAATTGATGGTTACATTTCAATCATTAATTATAATACTTAAAATAAATAAAAACTTTTTAAAACTGAACTGATACTATATATTAAAATTTTTCTCTAAAATAAGCAACCAAATATTTCTTGAAGTTTTTTTTCCTCAAAGTTTTTCTGGCGATTTCAAAAAATTATTTTTTAGATAAATACTTGCAATTTTCCAAAATTCGATAATTTTCACAACACACGATAAAAGAAAAATATTATGAATATCAATAAATATCAAACGAGGAATGTCTGAATAAAAGTTTAAAAGAAAAGGATCGAAACTTAATTAAAAAATAATTATAAAGATTTTTTTTTTTTGCCTTTCCAAATTAAGATAAATTTTTTAATAAACCTTCTTTCACGTATAAGTTTAATTTCTATTTCTTAAATATTTTAAGCAAAAGATAAAATGCTCTCTAGTAACATTGCAAAAGACCATTAAATTATCCTTATTTATTTTTATATAAAAAATAAATAAGAAAGCATTTAACTTTCCAAGAATTTCTGTCAAAAAATAAGAATTAGCTAAAAGCTTTTACCGTTTATTTTTCACAGAAAACTCATAATATTTTTAAGATAATTATTGAATAAAATGACTCATTTAAAAACATGAATGATAATCTCTTATCTTACTGTAAAATGAAAGATTATGGTGGTGAAAAGCTCTGTAAATACATCCCTAGAAACGCTATCAAAATATGTGGTTTAAGTCATCTCTTTAATTGTACAAACTAGGCATTAGCTAAGTTCGAAACGACAATTTTTTTCTCAAAACACAGGAAGAAATTTAATGTTTAAAAGATGTCTGATTGAAAAGTTGTTTAGCAATTTAAGCTTGAATGACGACAGTTGTGTCGATTTCTGCATTTAATGGCAAAAAAAGAAATCCTTAAAACCCATTCCTTGATTAGTATACATGACTTTTTGTTTACTAGAAGTGTGTTTACTCTCTTCTAATTTTGTTGATAAAGGAAAATAAGAGGGAGAGGGAAGAGAAAGAATGAATGAAAGGCATTTATTGCATTATTTAGGCAACAATTGCATGAGTGAAATTGTAGCTTATCAAAAATAGGTGACTATTGCCATTAAAGTGTAGAAAACCTCTTGCATACTCTTGAGTCTTTTGAAAAAAAAAAGCAGTTTTTTCATCACTTTTCATTTGATTAGCTTTTTTAATTTTAGTTTAGTATTTTATGGCACGAAGACAAGAATGGAATTCTTCTGACATTAGACATTAGTGGCAAATTTTCATACAATGAATGTAATTCTACATATGGAAAAAAGGTTCATTGGAGTAATTCTGATATCATTTTCCCTCAATACAACTTAAAACCGATTTTGATGATGGTTACATTGTATAATCTTTCATTGGTAATGGTTCAAGCTCAAATAAACAATACTTAATTTAAGATATGAATTAGGCACTAACCCCCATCTAGCATTATTGCACACATTTTTCCCTTAATAACAACATTCAATCATATACAAAATATAAATCCTTTGTGGTAAAAATTCTTTGTCCAAAAAATAAATCCTTTGGAAGCATGGTTTTGTTTATATTATAACAAGTTGTTGATGTAATTGAATTAGATATTAATGGAGTATTGCAACAATAACCAATCCAAAATCGTATAAATAAATGCAGTAGCTTGATATGCAGCTGTATAAGCACAAACTAATATTTTTCTCGGACTTTTTTGTTGAAAAGAATTTTAAAATGTTATGATCCAAAGTCTTATTTTCGTTGTTTATTCATGGCTTAATTTATATAAAACCTTTTTAAATGAATAGACTATAATTTTTGTCTCTTGTGTAGTCTACAAACCTTGGGAAATATTTAATTTGGTTTGTGTTATTCCTGAATTTCTTAGGCTAAGTTTCAAAATAATTTCTTAACTGAGATTTAAGCGCAATTAAGATACGAGTATTTTTTTCATAATTTTGATGAGGAAATATTTGTGACCAAAAAATTATGCTTGTATATTTTTTTTCCATATTTGCATCAGAAAAGTCCTTTTTCCCAGACATTCACCTAAGTAAACTTCAGTTTTGCAGAAATAAATAGGATGTAGGTTCAGTAACTAGAATCATATATCTCGTAAGACAAAATATGAATCCAAATTTTTCTCGTAGGACTGAATTTCTAAATTTTATTTTTCTAATTTTATTAGTTCTAAATATCTAAATTTTATTAGTTCAATGCAGATAACATACAATACCAAAATAAGATGTAGTGTTTACATTTTAGGTGCATGTATTTTCCTCAACTGTTGAATCTAATACAGGAAAATACGGTTCTGAGTGTATATTTGTAGAATATTCCTTCTGAGTCTTGTATTTTTAGTGATTAGAAAAGAAATGTTTGAATCACCTGCATGAGAAATAAAAGGCATTAGGAAATATCCAATACTTTTGAAATAATTTTGTTTTAACTTAAATATTTTTTTTGTATTATTACCTTTTACTTAATCTTATAATTCTGTTTTTGATTTCTCCTTATTGAAATTTTTATTTGTTGTTTGATTTTACTTGTTAAAAGTTTTATCAATGATATGTTAAATGTAGTTAAAAATACTTTTCTACTTCAATACAATTTTCTTTTCAAATTTTTAAAAATTCAAAGAATTCATAGATCTCTATTCGAAATGAATGCATTTTTACTCTATCGCTTGTAAAAGCATCAGACGTATTAGAATGAACTGAATTTTCGGATATTAGTTTTTCCAAGAAATTCAATTTATTTCTTAATTTTACTTTTATACAAAGCTGAAATGTGTCTCTGTCCAGGAAAGCATTTTTTTTAATGTTCAATTTGATTGCTTTTTATGAACTATAAGTGTGGGTGTGATTTCTTTGATGGAAGAACTGTTTCACATGATTTATGTCTATTTTCCTTTTCTAACATTTTCAGAGAAAGAGGAAAGTTAAAGCAAGAGAGAAGTTTATTTGGGCAACTATTGAATGAGCGGAGTTGCTTAGCAATCTAAGTGATAAGAATTGTTGGCATTGAAGTGTAGAAAAAAATCTTATACATTCTTCAATCTTTCGATAAAAAAAGGAGTGTTTTCTTTGCTTAGTTTATTTTAAAAAAAATTGTAATTTACTATTTTAGGTCACATATTTGAAGTTCAATAGCATTAATCCGGTTTAAATGAAAAATGAGTGAAGCAACGTACTTTGGCTTGAGTTTTCGTAAGAAAATTTTCATATAACAAATGTAATTCAAACGAAATATGAAATAAATAAAATATCATTTTGTAAATTCTGAAGCCAATCAAAAGTTTTTATCATAGGGGAATATGCTTTGTAATAACAAAATACCTTATTATCTTGGATTTGTGAAGCCTTTATTCACATAAAAAATGTCTTTGAAATATCTTTTACAATACTTTCTCACAGTGGTTTGACTTTGCTATATTTATGCTTGGATATGAATTTTGAAATAATTTGTTTACTAAATTAATATTATTGCTTCTTAAGGTCTGGTTTTAATTTCAATGCTTTGTATGTACCCATTCTTGTCTACAAAAAAAATCCTAAATTTCTTGGGATTGGATTTTCGGGTCCCAAAGGGTAATGTTTAAGCGGAAGTCAGATCCCTCACAAAAAATATCCCTGGTTTAAAGGTGATCCTTGATAAAGTTTTAAATAAATATAGCATAAATGTAATATATTTATAAATATAAAATATATATTTTTCATTTCCTTCATTTATTTTACTATTTAAAGTTAATATGTATTACTAATTTGATTAATTTCATTCTTGTTTCAGATGCAATAGCAATGGTGTGCTCTTAATACAATTTATCTTCCTTTTAAAAATCTTCAACTCAGGAATTTTTATTTTAAAAATTAATTTCATAAATATTGTATTAATTCTATGCTTTATAATTCTGTTTTATTTGGATTACGAATTATTTATATCTTAGAACATTTAGCAAAAAATCGAATACATTTTTTTTATTACTATGCTATGACATTGACGGCTTTTATCATTTATATCCTTCGTTTTATTGGTTGAAATGATACGAACTACATCGATTGAGAATTGTGTTCCTTCTGTAAATCCTTGCCTCTCAAGAAATCATAAATAAATGCAGCTGGATATCACAGAAATCATGATTCTTGCGCAGAAAATAAAATTTTGGTTTACAGTTCAGGAAGCAGATTCATACACCACATATTCCATTTTGCAAAACATTTCCAAACCTTTATTCAGTGGATTTTTTCTTCTTTCTGTGTTTTTTTATTTCTTTTCGGCCACGGATTTATGTAGGGGTTTCAATTTCTTCGAACGTATGAAATTCAGACACACGAAGGAACATTTTTTTCTTCTTATTTTGCCAGTTTGGGTCGGTGGCGGCTTTGTGTTTTCAAAATAGAATAACATTCTGGAAGAAAAGGTCTCTTTCCTAGGTATTCCACACAAACAGAGAAATTCCCTTTCAAAATATTTTCGCTTTCTAAGTTTGCTTAACAATAGTTTTGTAAAGCTTTCCTTTCATGAATGCATCAATCGTGATCAAGACAGCCATTTTAAATGAGTACTTTTTAATTTTTTTCATATGCCACTTTAACGTTTCGCAGTTTTATACACATTAAGGCGATTTTATACTATGTATCAATATTTCTATGTAATAATACCACAATTTTGTATAGTGTTGAAGAGAAAGGAAAATTTTTTAGGCGTTATTTCATTGCCAAATATTTTGACTTCAAATTGGTTTTTATGCTTCAAATATTATAAAGAATGTCCCGAAATTAACGCAAGATATGAATTTGAACCATTCGTGTAGTAAAGTGTTGACAATCATCTAAAAGAACCATTTGACAACTGATAGTTTATGGCTTTTAAAGCTGGAGCATTACTCAACAGAATAAAGTGTTTTCATTTATTGAACAACATATCAATAATAATTCAAGTCTAGTTGCCACAGTTCGAAACTTAAACCATGTGATTTAACATCTTTGGATTTCTTTTATGGTGTTATTTGAAATCGAAAGTATATGCCAACAAGTCCACAAACAAGCGTGCATAGAAGTAGGAAATTTAATATCTAAATATCGAAATTCAAACACATTTACTCAAAATGGTTAAGGAAAACTTTGATTAAAGAGTGCTTATATGACAGTAAAGTCGTGGAGACCATTTATCCTATGTTTTATTTCAGATATAACCCTTTTCTGTGTACTTTACAATTCAATAAAAATATTAAAATATTAAACACTTTAAAGAAGAAAAAAAAAACTATGTTTTTTTAAAAATTGAATTCAAATCTTGCTTTGACACGCTGTTTTATGGTGTAAACTCCACTTTTAGTAACCCTATCAACTGGCTTTTTAAAAGGGTTGCTAATATATTTACTGTATAAATGCTGGCAAATTCAAATCTTAAGTTAATTTTAGGAAACTTCACTTATAATCGAAAATATAGAGATTTCTTGCTAATGGAAATACTTAATCAAACGAAATGTCTTCAGCCCCTGATGTGAAATTTTAGCAAGGATTTATTGGATCAAGAATTATATTCATATGTTATTGCTAGTGAGAATCTTCACAGTCATCGTAAAGCCCAAATAGAGAAATCCAAAAAAACCAGTATTGAATCTTTGATACTTCAAATACGTTAAGGCGAATTTGGCTTTAGCTGTATACCATTTTATAGAAAAGAAAACAGTTTCGTTTTCAATACCTAAAATTGGTTTTATTTAGTAATTATTCTTGAAGTAAATTTTAAATAGTTCGATTGCTTACGTGAAATAGTGTCAATAAGCAGTTTATGCGATCACTAATTTTAAGTCCGTAGTTTTATTTTCTATTCTTTTCGCATTTCAAGTTCGTAGTTTTACTTTCTTTTGTTCTTCATTTTGTATCAATGATTGTTTTGCCCAGTATTAGGGATTTTATTGGAGATTAGCCTTACCTTTTGAATTTACATGAAGTTCGTTCATGGATGGGATCTTATAAGATAATTTGTGTAATACCTAATGATTTTCTAATATCTTCATCACAACAAAGTGAGAATAATTGTCTTTCTTTTATAGAATAGCATCTCTTATAAACGCATGCAAAATAAATGGCTGTTCTTTAAGATTCTCCCGAAATGTTTAGTATTATTGTATACTATCCGCCTTTGGTGACCAGCTGGTTCGCCATGAGTAATGGCTTCTAAAATTTTCAATTAAATCACATATTCATTAGCCTTGAAGTAACTCCGGGCATTGATTGGCCTGAAATTAATATTTTCTTTAAGATGATGGAATGAAAGTTCTAAAAGAACGCGTTTTCCTAATATTCTTTTATTTAATAAATCAGTCAGTTCTAATGATTGATTTAGAAGACTGATTGATGTAGCAACTTTTATTGAAAATATTAATAAAAATATTTTGTAAAATATGGCTCACAGAGCAAAGTATGAAGAAATCTAAAACTCATTATTCATAAATGCATTGTTTGACTCAAACTACATAAAATGTAATTATTTACTTCATTTAGATCAAATTAATAGTGTTAAACAATATATATGCCTATTAATAATATTTTACAAACTGGCCATTGGAAAGGAATTTGAATGCATATCATGTATAAATTCAATCCTGTATAAATAAAGATAATTTTTTCAATTAATGATTTAAATACGATCATAGAATCTTTTGCCTTGCATTCCTTAAAGAAAATATCACATTTTATATTTATTTTATTTTATCCAGTCACGTGCTAAAAGTTGTCTTTCTTAACTTTTAATTTGCGATGATAGTTTTTTTTAAATTTGAACTTCTGTCAAAATGATGGCAACACGATGATAACACCTAATTTTTTCCCTTTGACGTACTCTTGCAGATTTTATAGAAACCTTAGCTTTTCATCTATTTTTTTAGAAACTATCACATTTTATAATGAAAATAAATATTGAATGAATGATAAAGATATTGCAAACGGTAATAGAAATGTGCCATTAAGTCAGGATTCCAATGCATATCCTGTCTAAATTTGATCAGATTTACCGTAAAGATGATTTATTGCATTAATTATTTAGATATTGCAAACGATCATAGAATCCTTTGCTTTGCATTTATTTTTTTAGAAAATATCACTTTTTATATTTATGTTATTTATCCAGTCCCGTGCTGAAAGTTGTATTTCTTTAGATTTATTTTGCGATGATAGTTTTTTTTTATTTGAACTTCCGTCATTGTTTTCTTTTATTTTATCCAGTCACGTGCTGAAAAAAAAAACATGGTTAAAATATTTCTTTAAAAATTCGTTAAAAGTAGAAGCTTAAGTTATACAATAAAACACTGATACCATTAGAAAGCTAATTTTTTAATCTTTAAATTGATATAAAAATCATGTTTGTGCAATGATATTTTCGGAAGTTATAGCGAAAAAACGTCGAAATTTCGCTTAAATTTTAATTAATTCAAATTCTAATTAAAAATTCGAAAAAAGGGCTCCGAGGTGCACATTCCCGACCTCCAAGGTATACATGTACCAAATTTGATAGCTGTAGGTCCAACGGTCTGGCCTGTAGAGCGCCAACACATACACATTCACACACACACACACACACACATTGAGCTTTATTATGAGTATATATTTACACCCTAACTTGCCGAACATAAATCTTATATGCATTCTTACTAAGTTGCAGCAGGTGATGGAAATTCCGAATGCTTCGTTGACTGATTATTTAGATTTAATGACTTGATAAAATGGTAAAAATATCAAACCTTTCAATGGATCTCGACAACTGGGAAAGTTTTGCTTGAAATTCATTTTGGACTCTAAAATGAATCAGAGCCCATTGAATTGTATGCATAAACTAAAATAATGGTTGGTTACAAAAATTAATTCATTAAAATTAAATATTAAATGGGTATTAAATGTAACAATAATACATTAATATATACATATAACTTTCAGTAAAATATTCCATGAATGGAAATATAAGGCGTACAAATGTGGAATAATTATATCCTTTATATTTCATAATAAATAATTAATGTATACTTTTATTACTAAACAAGCATGTATTAAAAAGCACTGATCAGAATAGTCAGCATAAAAACAAACTTCAGTCAAAAAATTTACTCCCAAAGTTGGTCCAAGGTCAAAACGTTCTCAAAGCTTTCAAGGTCAAAAATTCTAAAAGGTTGCTTTTCACCTAATCCTTTAGAAGAATAAGCTGTCCCATTAAATAAAAAGAATACCTTTTTATAAGCATCCTTATTAAAACAAATGCTTTTCTTCCCCAAAAAGTTTTGTGGATAGCCAACATCTTCTACCACAAAACTTCTTCGGCATGTTCGCATCTTAAGTTGTTATTTGGGTAGAGTTGGTAAGAGTTTTAAAATTCCATCCGCAGCGAGGTAACCCACTCGGATTATTATGGTGAACAAAAGAAGAGCTCCAAAACTAAACTTTTCTCACCTTCAGGGATTAGAGAACTTTTGAGAACTCACTTCCTTCGGGCTTCCGAGGAATGAATGGGAAGTTTTCCTTCCTATTGATCGAGCTCGAGATGTTAGACAAAGTAATTGAGCCTTCATGCCATTGCTTCAGTTTACTATAGAAGCTAGGATTTAAAATTTGTATTAGAGTTTAAAATGGAATAGAATTTGCCTAATTTGCTTAGTTTATGATGAAGAATTTGCTTAAATGGTATAATTTGCCTCGTATAAATATCAACACTTCATACTAGAACGCATAATTTTTTAAGGCTGCTGGTAATTAAAAAATATTGAATCATTTCATTTGGTTATAAATCTTTATGACATTAATCGAAAATCTTTTAACTCTTTTGCAGAAGCTATTTTAGAATTGCTACTTTTCTTAAGACTGTTTTTCATATTCAAAAGACTTTTATTTAATAACAGCAAGAAAAAATCAAATAAAAAAATTAACAAGGAAAACTTCTTAACAAGGAAGGTATTACTTTTGTAAGCACTAAAATGTTTTGAATTTTTTCATCATATTGCATTTGTAGAGGGAATTTCACTCAGTTAGTTTATATGTAAATTTCAAGAATTCATTCACAGACTTTGAAGTTTTCAAACGAATTTCAGAATAAGGTTTTAAACAGAGAAATTGAAATCTATTTTAGATAAGAAAACTATTTGGAGTTTTCGCTTAAACATTATGAAATTGTCAAATTAAATTTTCTACTTGAAAAATGCTGCTTAACTTTCATAAAATTGGAACTGACACAACATGACACATGAAATGCAGCTTTCATTAAGAAGAAAATCTTTCTTTTGTTTATAGTTTTTCATTGAAAGAAAGAAAAAAGCATTATTTTATATTTAAGCACGTTCATAAGAAAATCACGAACTATTTTGTAAATTATGAAATAATATGAAATTAATTATTAGTTACTTACTGGTTCCTTAATTTGTGCCCTTGCCTTGAAAATATTTACATCTTAAGAAAGTAGCAAGGCTTGAACGACATTTAAAATAGGAGAGGAATCTATATCATAACAAAAGTTGTACTCGACTTATTGTTGGTGTATTAAAATAAGGGAATAGAAAATTTAGTTTCCATCCTAAACTGTTCACTTTAAAGTAACAACATTACAACCTTTTATATGGTCACTTTCAATTTTAGTTTCCGAGAAAAATTTGTAAATTTAATCCACAAATTTATATCCAGATATTCTCCTTTATTCTTAAATTTTATTTACAAAAGCTGAGAAAAAAACTGAATATATTAATTAAACATTCTCTCCACAAAAAGTATGAGCTTTCACAATTTCAATGAAAATTATCATATGGCTGTATCAAACTATTACATAGACCATCTATGGCTACCTGTTATTTTCCGATACGTCAAAAGAAACCATGCTTTATTCTAAAATCCATGAGCTCAAATGATGTCACAATCTCAAATATCACTGCTTTCGCATTTGTTGCTTCTAACGAAGGAACATTTTATTATCGCATTCTGAGTGTAATTTATTGTTCAGTGTTGGACATCTCTATTTACTGAATCACAGCTTGCAAAGGCATCATTGAGAGGAATAACTATTCTCCTTAATTATTTCCCAGCTGATATTCTTCTTAATTATTTCCCAGATTCTGCATAGCTCATGAGCCCTAATGACATTTTTTCGGCATTTCGCAATTATATGAAATTTCGTTACGCTATGAGAGCATTTATGTTAATTATTTATTTGAGACTTAAATATGATAGTATGTACTCAATGTATACTTGATAGATTTTCTTGTGCCTTGGAGAAAGAATTGTGTTTCAGCATTGTAACACCAGTAAAAAGTTAGTTTTAGCTAAATTTGTTTTAAATAAGTTTGTAGAGGAATATTTAAAAGATATTAATAACTCTCAAAAAGATGTCAAAATGAATTCCAGATGATGATTTATACTAATTAATATAGAGGGTGTTTCAGAATAAAAAGAGATATTATCAAAGTTTTAACGGCGCCATTTATCTGTAAGAAATGATAATAAAAATATTCTAGGTAACTTACAGTTATATCTATAAAGAAGGATAGATGCGAAGAAGAAGGCAGATCCAAATATTAAAATAGTGACTCGTCTTTTGATCTGTTTTGAAACATGTAACTTTTTTGATTTATTTATTTCTGGGATCATAGGAAGGATTCATTTTGAAAATTAGCAAATGTGGTTTCCCCGAGACTTTCTTGTATATTCTCTAATAATTATGTACAAGGGGTGCTTAAATGAAAAAGTACGAAACGACACTGTGAGTAAAAATGAAGACTTTGTTCAAAGTACATATCATAGACATGCGCACAGCGATTCCATTGATTAACGAGAGGAAGGATTTCTTATTCCCAAAATTTTCGTGGCCGTGAGGAGACATAGTGCTACCTGGAGTCCTTGAGTTTTCCATCCGAGTTGAAGTAGATGTTTTTAAGGCTATAAAACGCATGAACTCACAGGGAGACATGTCCGGGTTGTAGGATGTAAATTGCTCCCTCTTGAACTTGAGCTGTGCCGTGTGTGTGACCTTGGAGAAATGTGGACGTGCGTTATCATGGAGCAGAACTACATCCTCCGTGAATAACCCCGTTTTTTTTGTTTTTTTTTTGTTTTTGATGGACTTGCGTAGTCTTCGGAGTGTCTCACAGTACATATCAGAGATAAAAGTTCTTCTGTGTTCCAAGAATACAAAAATAGCAACCTAGATCGGTGAAGAAAAGGATACTATGAAAGACTGGGCCTTGTCAAGAACACAGAAGTTTTAGAAACAAAGAATCCTTCAGCTCGTTAATCAATGGGATTGTACTCATTTCTATGCTTTAAATAAAGTCTTCATTTATACCGGGTGCAGCTTCATACTTTTTTTATTTGAACACCCTTTGTATTATTTATCGTAAACCATGGGCGAATAATAGTTATAGGCATATTAGCGTTTGATTTTTGGAGATTTTTATTAATAATTAATCGCTGGAATGAGGTAAATAATTTTGATCCAGAATACCGAATATATATTTTAAAAGCATTTTATTTCAGCCAATTAATGTAATTTCTTATATGAACTACAATTTTGTTATTATTGAACTATAATTTTGTTGTTATTGAACTACAATTGTTATAATTTGGAATTAAAATACCAAATTTAGTACATTTCAATCATTTCACTTTTCAGTTATCCCATTTATATATAAAATAAAAAAAGTATAAACAGATCGAACATAATCGAATGAAAGTATAAACCGATTACAGTCAATTTTGTGATTTATTTGGTCCTAAATTTGCCAGCTAACTTCATTTTAGATGTTAAGTATGTGTACCAATTTTTTATAACTGCATTCATTTTGTCATTCAATTAAATTTATCTTTATCTATCTTAATTTATATTCGGACATCTAGATAGATAGATTTCATTCGAAATTCGAGGCCAAAAAATTTTCTACAAAAACTACATACCATTTCACCCATCTACCTTAAAACAGTTTTGAGTCATCCTATCCACAGGTAGACATGATAAAA
>JAPMOQ010049204.1:97025-135329 GCA_026543055.1 Argiope trifasciata
GTTTATTAAACAAATAATATGCGTCTACAAATATAGTTTGTGGACAACTTGTGGCACAGTAACAACAACAAAAAAAGAATCAGCTTTTTATTTTCCTGTATACGGAGTACGTGCACAGAAAATATTGTGAGAGCCAAAAAATTCCAACGCAAGATTTTGACGAATCTTCAGTTTACAGATCTCTCTAGGTCCCCCAAACACATTTTGGAAACTATATCTCTCTACGAACACGATAATTAAAAAAAAAAGCGCTTCAAACTAGACAGAGGAAATCTGAAATATAGTCTTAACATCGAATTTGTAAATTTCTATCAATTCTTAAACGAAATATATTCCAAGGAAGTTTGTCTGCTCGGCTTGTTGATATAAGATATTTACTAGATTGAAAAGAAAGATATAATAAAATTCTACGGACATGTATTTGCCGTTCCAGTTCATAATGTAGAAACTGATAAAATATTTTCCCTAACGCCAATTCACTATTCGGCTGAAAGAAACAAATTACCAACAGAGTGAAACTTTTTGACCTATCCTGATATTTTTTACTATTCCCTTTGCAACTGATTTTACAATTATATGTAAGAACAAATTGATGTAATTAGGATAATAAAATCATTTTAAAACATAATTGAAATAAAAATGAATAGCATTTTTTAATTATATGCTTTTATTGTATTAAATTACTTAAATTGCATGGATTTTTTATATGAATGAGATAAACATGCATCTACCCACTTTTTTCCAGTTTTATTTATTTAGCATCGAAACGTTCCTTTTTAATGCCTGATAATTATTTCAAACTCGGAGTTCATATCTGACAAATTTTAATAATTGCTTTTAACATGAAAAATCGCCATAAAAAACTTTAAAGAGCATAGAATTAGCTTTTATTGGATTTTTAGATTTTTTAGTAAAGTCAAAGCAAACACATGTAAGGTAGAGAGGTTTCATATCAATTATTTTGAAAGCGAACACGAACTAGATATTGCATTCAAATTTTATTTGCCTAATAATATAATTTAATACATTAAATTAATATTATTAAACTTATTTAAGGAAAAATAATTATATAAAATCTAAGCGACTCATTTATTAATAGTCACTTAATAATTGATTTTTCTATTTGGCTTTCTTCCAAATTGAACAATAATATTTCCCTCTAGATCTCATAAAATTAAATTTTCTCAAATCAATAACACTTTACTGAATTGCTCATATTTTCACCTTCCAAAAGTAATTTCAAAATATTTCGTAAGTAGTTTAAAAAAAACGTATATGTCCTTCATTATAAGGAAATGCTCTTAAATAACTATTTTTATATAAATCTATTTCATACCCTCATAACATTATTTAAAATTATCTTTCTTGCGTTACTTGTATTCGGAATATATACTTATATAAATGAATCTAAAGAAATAAAAGATAAAATCGTTTCAATACCAGAATAATTTATTTTATAATCCCCAAAGAATCCCCAAAGAAAGAGACCTGAGACTCACATTCTCACGATCAAATCCTTGAACTGATTATCCTCATTTAACCTCTATGAGAAAGTATGGCACAAATATGCGATCAAAAGATTTCAAATTAAGATTTAGTTGTCGTGGTACTTCCCACATTATATACTAATTTCGCTGATTTGTTTTCTTTTTATTGCCGAACCTATCTCATCCCATTGTTGATGGGCTATGAGTCTAATGACGTGTCTCTGGCCCACCAGCAGGTCCTCTTCTGCTTTTGAGTTCCGTCCCATCCAATGCCGCAGGGGAAAGGCAGCAGTGAAGAAACCTGCAATCATCTCTCACGGTAATTGCTTTGATTTGGGTCTAAAGAAAAGCGCAGTAGAGTGGTTAGAAGGTAGAATTTATTGCAGTTGTTTGGAGCGGTAAAGGGTTACTTAGGGGTAATATGAGTATATGATTACACTTGGAAAATTGTATTTTCTGATAAATAATGTAGTAATGAGTTGAACTGCATTATATGTCATTGGAGTAAAGAAATTATATAGCAGCCTAAAAAAAGTTCTGAAGAAAATAATTGTGTGGTATTTTTAATTTCATACAATTTTTGGTTTAGTTTTTCAGTTAAGTTATATCAACGTCCAGTTTTAAATCAATACTAGGGCTATTTTGGGATGAACTTGATAGTTTTGAGCCACGGTCAGTTGACGAGGACGACACCTGAATTGGCATTCTTCACTCTCTCCACATTAGCGGGATGACTTTTGCCCCGGACATTTAACGTTTATCAGACCAGTTTACATAATGGTTCTTCGGTGGAATCGGATCTCAAACTTGAAGTCTTCCCGTTCTGAACTCGAGATCTTTCCCGAGAACTCGAGCCACGGCAGGTCCCACAGCACTTTTAGATCTTTTTATTTGTATATTAGATTTATTTGTATCTAAATGGAATTTTATCTGATTGAGAGAGAAATAGCAACATAGTTACTTTGATTCTTGAGATGGATATTTAATTTATATAATTGAAATTCTATCCAGGAATTAATATCTTTTGTTGGGATTAATCTATTTTTTTTCTTAAATCATGATGCACTTAATTATAGATAAAAATGATCTATTTGCAGTACTTATAGCTAAAAATTTTCTAATTATCTAATTGCAAAAATTATCTATTGGCAAGATTAAAATATTTTCATTCTTGCTATAATGTTTCTTGACGTTTATTCTTACATATTTTTATATTTTTCTTAGAATATATTTTTGCCTATTTAACTAATGCATTCAATTCTTTCGATATTAAAGGTATTTGCTTACTTAAAAAATGTTTCATATGAAAAATACGTAACGCATGTTAATATACCCAATAATTCATTAATAATATTAGTTAAAAATTAATTAATGTTTAGAATTTGGAGAATTTGAAGTAAAATAATTAGGAGGGGTGATCCAAAAAGAGTTTACAAGGCAAAGGAAAAATGCTTTATTAATAACAGACACATGATACAAATGGTCATTAAGAGACATTTGAAGTGGTTTTTTCTCTACATAATCCCCAAACCCGTGGAAGCATTCATCACACCGTTGGACCAATTTCTTTAACCCATCTTAGTAATAACCATGTCCTGGCTATTGAGCCAGTTCTAGGCACTTTTTCGGACAACATCCTCTGATATGGACCTTGTTTTGAATAAGTGTTTCTTTAATGCCTGGTAAAGGAAATAGTCATGAGGAGCTAAAACGGGGTTGTATGGAGGGCTGGCTCCTGACTCCCACCTAAAGCTTTTCAGCAACCTATCTGCCCACTTTAAAATACCGGCACCATTTCGGTACCTGTTGTCAACTCATTGCTTCTCACTCGTACACTTCAACGGTTTGTCTGTGAATCTCCAATGGAAACACGTTCTTGGCTCATAGAAATCCTATTATGGCTCATATCTCTGAGATAGACCACTTCTCGATGTCTTGTCATTACTATCGCTGTTTCAGGGCTCAATAATAGCAATATTTTCTCAAATGACCGGTCTAAGACAACTAGATCTACATGTCTCCACTCTGGGTAACAACATTGCCATTAATAATTTCTACTTTCCAAATACGGCGGTTTGCTAACTTTTTATGGTTCACTTCTCTTTTAACCAAATTATAAGAAAAGCATATCAACTTAGTCTTAACAAATCAATAAAAAATTTAAAAAAGAAAAGGAAAATAAATAACATGATAGAATTACAGTCATTAAGAAGATTTAGTTGCCGCTGTCTACAACAGAGAGAATTTTGATTAATAAATCAAAAAAAGAATTATTTCTGTTTTCGAAGAACTAATTTATCAAGCTGGGAATGACGATATTTTTTACGTAATCGAATCAACTAACTAGAAATCACATTAACAAGACAATACTGATAGAAAATTCTATAGCATTGCATTAATTTTTTCAAACTTTTTCATTTAAAAGGTTGTATTGAAAAATTAAAAATGACGTCTATTCTATGAATATGAATTAATTTCAGTATTTGAGTTAAATTTCAGTATTTCAGTATTTGAGTTAAAATATTATACATTTCATTTGAAATAAAAAAATCAGTTTAATTTTTTAGTTTTGTGAGTAAAAATTTATTATTTAAAAATTTTAAAGTTAATTTTTTATATAAAATCTTTAATTACTTAGTTTTATTTTTAAAATTTATATATTTGGTTTAAATTTCTTTCTTATAAGAATTTACATGATTATTTATAATTTTCATTTTATATCAATATGAGCAATTTTTAAGTGGAAATTTTTAAAAGAAATTAAGACAGCATGATGAATATGTTGTTAGGGAGTTTTCAAGATTTTAATTTCAGAGAAGTTTAGCAAATATTAAGAAAAGATAATTCCATAGCATATCTGTATCAAATTTCGTAATTCTAATAGTATGTCCTTCAGAGCATTATTGCATTAATGCAAGTACAGGCATATACACTTCTGCTTTATTAAAATGAGCAAAAAAATATCCTTAAGACACGTCATTTTTGGATATATTTTTAGCAATGCATGCATCTCAAAATTAAAGAAAATATCAATTATAAATATCAATAAACTAATATCAATTAAAATCAAAACTCTTTTCTTCTCCAGTCACATTTGTGGTGTAAAATTCAAATTTTCAGGAAGCAGGAACCGAATTTTAAATACAGCAATAGGAAATAATTATAAGCATTGAATGTTAATTGTCTGGTTTGCTGTTTTCAATTCTATTTTAGAAATATAATGAATAAAAATTTTAAAATATAACATTTTAAATAATAACTACATAATGGAATAACTATAAGCAAATTTAAGAATAAAGGTATAATATTAATATTTATAATTTTATGATTTTTAAATTCTAGAACAAACCTTGAAGCAATAATTTTAACCAATATTTAACTCAAAAAGCAAATGATGTATAACATTTTGAATAACAAAAACGTTTAGTTTTCAAAACAAACACTGAAAATCATATTCAAAAGCATTCAAAATTATTTCTTTTGAAAAGTGAGCGAATTTATTATTTCTCTTGTGAATGAATGTGTAATATCTGTATTTGTGATGATGAATTTTTAAAAAAATATATTTATTTGTGATCATTGAGGATCAAATAACCAAAAATATTAAATATTTACGATTATTATATTTCACAATGAATAATTCAAAATAAGTTTAAATAGTAATGCTATCAGTAAAATTTTTAATCCCTAGATTATTTGAATTAAAAAGGGTGAAATAAATCAATGTACATTGCATAGTTTGTATATTATAACCAAGAAATATTTATTCAAAAATTATGATTGTAAAATAAACTGTTATTGTAAATTGTTTTATTAAGGGATATATAACATATGAATAATTTTTTAACCTATAATCGTTTGATATTTGTTGAGAATTCATGCTTGTAAAATCAAAACCGATTTGTTATATTATTTTTTTTCTGCATTTCTTATTTTGTAATATGAAATGCTGTTTATATAATTTTGTGAGTTGCTACCTTTTACAGAATTATATTCAAATAATTACTACTCAGGATTTAAATACAAATAAAATATAATTCATTATTATCCTTGGGATAAATTATTGCACAGATTTTGAAAAATGTGAACACTGAAGAATGGAACGTTTGGAGTGATTGAAGATTTCCTTCCACTTTTAGAAGAAAGTTTTCGAATGGTCATCTATCATTTCATCTGTCGATATTTTATTTCATCTTCGAACAACATCGCGTGAGCATTTTTGATTACTAACAGATTTCTCACTTTCGGTATTTGGAATTTGTCATGATGGAAATAGAGAAAGACCCCATTTTCTGTCAAAGAAGGGCTTCGATTTCATTTGTCTTGTGCCAACATCTTCGAATTCAGAAAAAAAAAATTCTATGCATTTGTAATTTGTTTCCAAAAGAGTGTTTCGAAAAATTGATTATGATTTTTCAGATGCCTTACAGGAACTGGCACTTCCATGCTTTACATTTATTTACATTTTACTTTCGTTGTAAAAGTGCGAACTTTTTTTTTCTTCACTTGTTTCAGTTTAAATTGAAAAATAATAATAAATTGAAAAACGATTTTAATAGGATATTGAAGTGCTTTGGAAAATGAATAAAAAAAGTTTATATGCGGTGCTAAAATATCTTTAATCTGAGAATATATATTTTTCTATAACACTTCGTAAGAATTAAACACTGCAATACAAGTCTGGAGTTTCCTTATTAATACAATAATTCTATTTGAAGGTAATTATTAATCCTTTTATAATAAGAAGAAATACTTCTTTCTGTGTTGAGTCGTGTTTTGCATTAACAATGCTTAAGTAAATGTTAGATTTCTCGTGAATTTTCCAATTCTTTGTTATAGCAATTTAAAATGAAAATTTGTGAATAAAATTTTAAACTAAAAGTCATATACGAGATATACTCAGAAACTAAATTCCATTAAATAAAAAAAAGAAAGTCATTATTAGAAAAACCTCTTTGTAGAGTAATGGAGCAAAATGTTTAGGCTATTTCGCAGTCTAATTGGAGCATTTTTGAAACATTCGTTAAAGTGAGACATGGGTTTTGTATGCTCCTGTAATAAAAAGATGCCGTCTTCAGTGACGGAGAAATAGACATAAAATTTGAGGAAAATGCAGTGACAGTGTCGTAATCGCGAATTTTCGATAATCTTTAATATTCTCCGAAAAATATCTGCGTTATAAATCTTCATCAATCCATCATCAATTAAAGAACGCCACCCAATTCATTCTTAAGAGTCAATATTATCACATATTTTTTTGAAATTTCTCACCTCTCTGCTTACCATAAAATCACGCACCACGTTTTGCTCATAAATTTATCTGTGAATATCAATTGGTTTAATGTTACAAATATTGAAAATGTGGGCAATGGAAAATAGCTTCTATGCGGTAGAATATTCAATATTTAAAATATTTTATGCGTTTTACTGAGAGCTTAAAAATGTCTTAGATTATTTGCCAGTGAGTTAGCAAAGTGGTCGCGCAAGTCTGCGATCACAAATTCAGTAATTTCGCAATAAAAACTGGAAAGGAAAAGTGCCTGGATGCCCATTATACACTGGTGAAAACAATTGAAGTTACAAATGGGTGTTTTGCTATTAAAAAAGCTAACAAAACAAATGAAAGCAAACTTGTTCCTCTGATATAAGACATATAATATGGAGAACAAAATGGACCCAACTTGGACCCTAAATATCAAAAAAGAACACTTGTGCAGGGCAATACACCTAGACAGTCAGAGAAAAACATTTTAATAGGATGTGCGGTCATCTCTAACACAATTATCACATCGGCATTTCATGCTGTGTACGAGAGTTTTTATCAATCCCTGTGGCAACCGCGCCCATTCTTCTACCAAGGCGTTCTTGAGCTCATGAATAGTCATTGGAGAAGGTGTTGGAGATTAATAAATAGTCGTTGGGGAAAGTGTTGGAGATTGATAAATAGTCGTTGTATAAGGTGTTAGAGTCGTTGGTGATTGACCAAGGGCGACCCGTACCTGTTAAATGGGATGAAGGTCAGGGGACATCTCAGCTACTTCAATTATAGACTATATCCACGGATTCAATATATTTATCCACTAACTATGTGTATGGGCGTTATCTTCCATGAAGAAGAAATTTGGTCCATATGCTCCGTGGAGAAGTCTCATATAGGGTGCAAGGATCTCGTCCCTATACCGCTGATCAGTCAGAGTACCTTTATCGAACACATGAAGGTCAGTACGTCCTCTTACCTTGATGCCTGTCCAGATAGTCTCTGCGTCACTGCTATCCGTGAAATGGATGTCTCTGTTGCATCGTACAGATTAGGAGACAGTTGTGTCACTGTGTTGGAGTTATCTCTTTTGGCTAGAAGTCTCAAACAGCGGTCTTCAGCTGGCGCTGTTGCCCGTTTGCGACCTCGACAGACCACTGTCTCTGTCTCTGTGAACTATTTTCACAGCGTGGCACCACATTTCAGGGTCCACACTCGAGGTCCCTGCAACACGTAGTTCACTTCGAGTCTTTTAAATATCCGCCTAGACGATGTTGACTAGCCATAAAACGATGGGTAAGCAAAACAATAAAAAAAACAAGGATTTTGACTATGTTATAAAGTTTTAATACGTTCTGACACTACAAGCTTAGACTAGCAAATGAGTTATCTCTGCACAAAGGCTGCCTTACTATATCATAGGTCAATACATAGTAGGGTTGTCCTCGAAGAGTTAGCTATCACCTGATACACCTTGATATATCCCCTGATACCATGTATCATCACTTCATAGGCACACAATTATGAACAATTCTTGGAATGGAAAAAATTACTGTGTGCGTGGGTGCATGAGTGAGTGGGTGGGTGCGAAATTCTGCCTTTTTTCTGTTGCAACTACGTTTTTGAGATGCGAAACAACGTACTTTCACAATTAATAAAATGAAGTAATTTTTTTATTTCATCTGGCCCATTACTCAGCTTTTCAATGACAATTTTTAATATACGCAAAACAATATTTAATGTACCTTATACCGAGCAACATTTCTTCTATCTATATATTTTATCTATATATTTTATCCGATAAAGAATGCAAAATCGAACTTCATAGATTAAAAACAGAAAATAACACACATTGTGAAGATGTGTTCAATTTGTTCTGTTTAATTTTGTTGATGTATATAAATTCTTACAAGTATTTTAATAAGATTTCATATTTTAATTTAAATGAATTGAGGTAAGTGGTTGAAGTTATCAAGAGATTTTAAAGCCATAAATTTAGTCAAAAACTTGCAACATTGATATATATTGCGGGGACTAATAATTTTTCTTAATAAATTTAATTTCGTGATGAATTAAATATATCAGGTTTTTGCTCTGAATATTTATATAAAATCGATTTAGAGTTTTTTAGTGCACGAAGTATATTTCAAGGTGTACACATTGATAATTGAAAGATATTTTCTAAATAGAAATTGAAAGTCCTTTTGAAGTAAAATTGTATTTCAATTACATGAGATATTTAAGCATTAAAGTGCTTAAAATTAAAATCGTTATTTAATATTAATCGTTATCCTACGAAACAGTAAAAAAAAAAAAATAAAGATGTAAAGGTCACAATATGTTAGCACTGTTTAATCATAGAACTTTTGAAGCTCATTCAATAAAATATTTTATCGTTATTATCAATTTTTTTGAAAATCTAAAATACTTCATTCCTTTCATAAAATATTCTTACATCATTATATCCATAAAGAATTCAGTTGAAACTTAAGCTGACAGTTGGCATAGAAGAGCAAATTTTATTTTTATTTATTACTCCAATGAATACATAGAAACGTATTAGTGTTACACTTTGACAATAAGATTTAAAACTTGAAAAAAAGGCATAACAATTTTTACTTTGCAAAAATTTACTCAATTCCTTAACTGAATTTTTATAAAGTAAAAACTGCATCTCATTATTATTTTCAAAAGATAAAACATGACTATATTTAAACAACTTTTCCTTCAAAACACAACAAGGAATTGGAAACGCAAACAATCATTTTCTGTCAAAACTAACAATAGAAAGCTTAAAAGTCAGGTATAAATTAGAAGCAAGATATCATATTTCTACTAAACCCACACATTCAGCTGTTTGCTTCTAAGTCAGCTGTCATTCCTATTTTAAGGTATAAAGGAGCTCCTACAAAAATATAAATGTCAGCGAAAAGAAAAATATCCAGGAATTGTGTCATGAATTTTTTTCGACTTTATTGCAAAATGCTTATACCGTTCATTATAAAACTATTTATGGAAGAAAGTTCAGAAAAATATTTTACAATAATGATTCTAAGAAAAGAGAACCGTACTTGCTTTAAAGATGCCCCATCTTTAATAGTTCGATTCTTAGATGAAGCTTTATAAAAACATTTATTTGAATCCTTACTTTTTGTAAGAATGTTCTACCATATTTCTTATTGTCCAAATGATACTATCTGAAAGAAAAAGAAAAAATGCTTTTACAACAACACAAATGGGATAACAGAAGAAATTCATTTTGATGTTATTTGATTTTTAAATTTTCCTAAATTTTGAGAAAATACATTGTTAAAATTATTTCTAAAGATAAATTGTTTAAGGAGATTTTATAGTTCATTTTAATAAAGAAGTATACGTGCATGTGCTTGAATTAATGTGTTCTCTTTCAGAAGGATACACCATTTGAACTACGAAATTAATTTCTTAATTCTTAATTTGATACAGCTATCCTATGATATTATACTTTCTTAATATTTGTTAAAAAATACTTTGAAATTGAATCTAACTTCTTAATAGTATTTATCTCGATGTCCCAATATGTTTTAAACTTATTACAGAAAACTGTTTATTATTGATATTAAAACTTATAAAAATATCTGATTCAGAGGGTGCCTTATTCTTTCCTAAATCAATTGAATTGGACCACATTAATTTGTTTGGGGATTTCAAATATGAGATATCCTCCAAGAATAGAGTTCAGAAATTTAAGCAATATATGGTTTTAATTTCAAAAAATTCAAGCAAATGGATCTTATAAAAGAATAAAAGAAAAAAAATTATATAATCATGTTGATAATGCAAAATAATCCTATGCCTTCGTGCCTCTAAAATTACTGGGTCTTTAAGAAGTTGCCTATTTTACCTGTTTAATAACTAAATGTGTTAAGTTTTCACTAAACAAAATGCTTCTTATTTCATTTTGAACATACTTCCACGACAAATAATTCCCAATTTCATATTAATTTACCTCATAGATCTCGATATTCAATCTCATTTGAACCATTCTCTATTAATTCATGCTCTTGTTTTTAATTTTAAATCACCAGAACATATTTCTGGTCAACGGGCTTTTATCTTCATTTTACATGTTCGCGAACGTATAATCCTTCCCCGGGTGACGCTGGAATCGCGTGTCTTGAAACCATTGTTATCAAAGGTGTTTGGTCTCCTGGGAATCCAATCTGAAATATTATTCATAGAACGGCTATGTTGTTATGAATATGAGGTAACTTTCTATGGGTTGCAACACGAAATGGAAATTTGTACGGCTATAAACTCAGTCTTCCGGTAGATAAAGCGCTTACGGCGAGCTACTTAATAGGTGGAAATCTCCAGAGGGTTGGTTAGGCCATTCTTCAACAGTTGTTCAACATTATCCTGACATTGTCAGCGAATGTAGTACGTAATTTAGACAAACGAATATTGATCACTTTCATATGGGAAGGAAGTCTATAAATTTCATATTAATTTTCAATTAATATTTGAAGGTACATAGAAACATCTGAGAATGCACCCATAATATTGTTTGCGCTAAAAAGTTAAAAATAGATTAAAATGTCATGAATGCATATCGAAAAATAATCTTTAATTACAATAATCAGGCGATTCTTATAATTCGCAATAACCTCGTATTTGATGGACTATTCTAGATTATTTTCTATTTCCAGAGTTTCTTATAGGAGTAAATTTATTTTATATTCAGACAACATGATTGTTTTGGAGATATTATTCCACCCTGGTAAATGCGTGCATTTTGTGTCAGTAGAATTTTATGCTGCTTGCGAACACTACAGGCCAAAGGTTTTTAGTTTCATTCTGTTGCATTCCTAATCACGTTGGAATTTTAGGCAATGAAAATGCTGATTGCGCTCCCAAAGGAACATCTAGTGTATGACAGGCATCAATTCCATATCGATATTTAAAAGAATTACTCGTTATATTCATTCCCGTTGGCAGGACTCTTGGTATCTGGAGACTCATAGTAAGTTGCATTTCGTTAAATAAGTTCACGTTGGATTTCATTTTCATTCATGTCTCATCGTTTCCATAAGAAATGCTAATATGAAACTGGCTCGTCTTCACATCAGTCATACTCGTTTCACTCACAAATATATATTATTCGGTGAGAGAGCACCTAGATGTCAATCACGTAATGTTGGTTTTATTATTGCGCATATCCTAGTTGAGTGCCCCAACTTAAATTCTCATCGCATGACATGTTTTCACTCAACATATGAGAATCAGTTGGGGAAACTCCTCATCAGTACATTTTTTAACTTTTTAAATACTATTGTTTTATCATTTTACATAGCTGTTCTTCTACAGTAAACTTGTTTTTCGTGACTAATGTCTCATACTTTAATTGCTGCTACCAACATAATTTTCAATGCACTTAAACAATTTTAACTTCTCACATGGTGGCATCTCAAACCATATCATTGACGCAGTATAGACTACATTTAGATCTCATGCCATTAAAATAAAATTAATAAACCAACCTGATTTCCAAATGATCCAGACTGTCTCCAATTTTATTTATAAATAAATACCTTATAATAAAATATATTCAATAATATTTATCGAATTTTATTTAGGAAGATTTATTAAATCGTTAAGTTTATGTCGAAAATAATTAGAATCGTGATTATTTTAAACACTTTTGATGCTTTTTTTTCTTTTGGCACCAGATGGAATAAGATGTTTTAAACTTAAATTATTTTCTTCTCTACTTAGCAATCCACTTTTATATTTATATAAATATTGATATGATTTACTTTTGATAGCTTCTAAGACATAAAAGTTTTTTCCGAGGAAAAATATATATTTTTGGTAATCTTCTTAAAAATAATTTAAAAAAAATAAGAGCTAAGGAAGAAATTCACTTTGTTAAGAGAGACATGAAATCAACTCTCCTATGAATAAGTATAATCGATTTTATTAAAGCATCTTCACTGAGAGCAACTGATTGTCTTAGTATAAAAATTTAGAAAATAAAATTCATTAGTAGATTATTCCACTACCTCTCAACAACGTATTTTCTAATAATTGCAATCTACAAACCAAAAATCATTCATCAAAAGTTACAGCTAAAAAAATCATCATAGAGTCATAATTGCATAATAGAATAGAATTTAACTAAGTTTATTTTTATTTGTATTCATTTCTTTTTATCTACACTTCAATTATAAGATATCTTATAATGTGTCTTTTAGCTGTAAGTATTGCTTTTTTGGTTCTTTTAGAATCTGAAGCAACATATGTGTCATTTTAGAGCTGTTGAATCAAGAAAAACGAACAATATGTCGTTTCACAGACCTTGGCAATGATGGTCGGTAACCAGAAGTTACAAGAAAATGTGCAGTCAACAATTTCAGTGGCCGTAAGATCATCAGGAAGCGAGTTCAATGAAATCTGAGGGCTTCCTTGAGAAAGATCATTCTTGAAATGAAAACATTTGACCAATCAATGAGACGAATGACAAAAATAGAGCTTGGACAGAAATTTCAGCTTCTCATTGAAGAAAAAAAAATATTGATGCTCCAAAGCTGCTCAAAACTTTTGAAAAGCGTCCTTTTCCTTTTAAATATAGAGATGCTCTTTATCGTCCAATGACCTCATAACTCCTAGGACGATAGTTTTTCAGACGTTCCAAGCACTTAACGAATTGTTGAACATCTCTGACAACCAAAACCAGTCATGGTCTAGTGCGAAATTTACGCAAGCGAAAAAACATCTCTGGCTTTTGTGGAAGAGGGCGTTAAAATAAATCAAAATTGCACTAGCTGGACTTTCTAGAAATTGTCGTCCTTCCCGGGGCCGAAATACGCTTCGGTAAGGTAAACTAAGTTCTTCAACAAGACTCTGCCCCAATTCACAAGACAAAAAAAATGGCTCAAGGAGCATTTTCTAGACATGATAATATCTAGGAGTGGGCACAAAACTAGCCGAATCCCAATCTCATGAATTACAGAGTATGATCCATTTTGGAGTCTAGGACTTGAATTAAACCACAAAATAGTTTGTATTCCTTAAACCAGTAGCTTCGGAGGGGAAGAGATAGATTAGAGGTGAAAGACTTGCTGCCCATTGCTGAAAATTGCAATAAGAGCTTACGTCTCTATTTCTCTGCAAACAATGTTCATATTAATTGAATTTGTTTATCAATAAATGTCTACTCATATTATCATTTGTTATATTTTGTTAATTTATTCACTTTTAATAAAGTTATATAAAAAATTATTTGTCCATATATATATATATATATATATATATAGATGTACAATCATTAAATTATTAAAACAATCAAAACCCATTTCTTGATCCACAAAAATTAAAAGGAAACCAACTAGGTCGAATCGAAATTAAAACTCAGTTCACAAAATGAAAGGTAAATGAATAAGAACCAATTAATGAAACAAATTACAAAACAGAAACAGAAGTAACCACGGAAACGAAACCAAAACCGGAATCGAAACTAAAAATCATTACTGATTCAAACAAGTTTTAAGAATTAAAATGTTTTTAAATCAATCATTGTATTTGGAGAGCGTAAATGCAGCTACAACTAAAATACAAATGAATATTAATTAATTAACAAAATAAGACAACCGAATCAAAACAATAATCAATAGAAAAAGAATCCGGCCTGAAAACTTCGTCAGGGGCCACTTTCAAGCAAGGATTCCAAATAAGGGATTTTTTCTGTGAGGCATCGGTGGACAATGGTCAAAAGTATTGACACCTCGTGACCCGAAAATCCCCCGAAAATGAAGGCAAAAGTGACATACTAATTTAAACAGCAAAAGACAAAAACAAAGCAAAACATTAAAAAACATCAACAAATGAAACAAAGATATATAAATAAAGTAAAACTACATAAGAAAAATCACAATTAATGACTCAAATTAAGAAAACCAAAAGTGTACAGACCTAGCCGCCAACAACCTAATATATATATATATATATATATATATATAATATTTAAAATTTATTTTTTATGAATATGTCTCTTAATTTAAAAATTTTGAGCTTTCAGATATGAAAGTGAAAAAAGAAACCATCACCTGAGATCTGAATTTATATTTGTTATATCCTTTTTTAAAATTTGTTTAACAGTGTATATAATTTTAGATAATACACACTGAAATAAGCTACTGCTCTTGCATGACACTGCAAAAAAGAGAAACATAAAATAAAATAAGCTTGGGAGCAATGTCAGAAAGAAAGATACTTATCAGCATTCAACTCAGCAGACAAGAAGTTTCCGTTTTATTTGAAAGAATAGTAGTTTAGATCAAAATACGGCCTACTTCGAACTGCACTTGGGTGGAAATGAAATCTAGTCTTCTAGAGAAAATTCGTTTCCACCTAATATGTTTCAAATACTTTTTATACACTTCGCTTGGTTGGGGCGATATAAAAGGCTATATAAACGGCATCAAAACTTACTGAAGCATTTGACTTTTAGAAGCACCTATTTAGCTCAAAACAGTCTTTCAATTTTAACGTATATGGAGTATTTCTTCATTTCAACTGCTACAATGTTTAATAAGTCACATTTTCCAAATCTTTAGGCTCTGACTCCATATTTTGGAAATTTTGTAAACCTTAGAGCTATGGCTACGAGTTTTGAGAAACTTGTGGATTTATCAGTATCGCCATGAAAATTATCGAATCAATGAAGGAAAGCTAAGGTTACAGGAATTCTATGAAATAATTTCGTATGTTGCTGTTATGAATGTTTCTCTATCGCATTGAAGTTGCATCAACGAATCTTATTATGGAAGAGTTATTTTGTTGCAAGAGAGTATTATTAGAGAGTTGTATTAGAGTCAATGTTACAAAATGAGTTTAAAATTTATTTTGAAAACTTTTAGAAAACAGTTTGCCCCAAACTGAAATTGTTATTACTGATATGCTTTTAAAAATTAATAAAGAAGGGTGAAAATGTCTTGCATCGATATACTTGAGAATTACCGAAAATTCAGCGGCAGAATAAAAAAAATGGAAAATATTTTTTAATGAATTCTTATTACCTGAAAAGTAGCTACATGGAAAATTTTTCATTTTTCATTTTACATCTTTACATCGTATTTTTATTATCTATATCACTTTATATCGTTTGTTTCATCTTCTAGAATATTCTGAAAGTTTTTCTCATCAATAATATTAAAGTTTATGGATAGAATTCAGCCTCTAAATATTATAAATATTAAAAATTCAGAGATTGAATATTTAAGATTTTACTCTAACCGTTATTGATCTAATAAGCTTTGATACTTTGAAAGCGATTTGATTAAATTTTGATATTTATCAATTTTATGCTTTAAATTTTTGGGCTTATAATAATTTTCTTGTTCTTCATTTATGATTAATTCGATTATAAATAAATAGTTAAAATTCTTTAAGACATCGATAATTCATGTTCTAGTTCTAATTTTTCAGAAAAATATATGAATCAAGATTGCTATAAAAATACACGATGCATTCTTTCTTCCTTTTATTTTCTTATCTTTGCTGACTTTACCTTCTTTCCTAGAATGGTTTATAAGAGTAATCCAAATAATTTGCCAATTATTTAAATTATATAGTTTGTCTAGAAGTCTGAAGTACGTCTAGCCCCTTTGAGAAATTAAGCTCAACAGAATGATTTCTGCGGTTAAAAATAATATTATAAATAAATTTTTCTGATTTCAATATAAACGATTTCAAACAACATAATTTTTTCATTAAACCTATGAAAATATGAAAAAATACATTATCAAACAACAGGAATTGTTCATTAAACCTATAAATATGAATATATACGATACCAAACAACATAATTTTTTCATTACATTGATAAAAGCATAATAAAAGTGCCGAGAATAGAGACAAAATATAAAATAAAATATAGAATCATAATCATAATTAAAATCAAATTTAAAAAAATTAACAACATGAGACCAAGCATTTTATATGTATACATGAAAAATAATATTTTTAATAAAGAATTTAACGCTAAATAGACTCTTGGCATATCGGAATGATTATTGTGTAATGAGTTTTCTGTGGTACGATTAAAATCTAATAATTGACATTTTTGTTTTTATTTCAATTAGAAGTAATGTATTTTATACAATCTTCATTCAAGTTAAGTTTCTATTATGTATAAAAAGTGCTATAATAATGGTTATTAAAATAATTATAACTGCATCGAAACTTTTATGTTACAATGGTTGTTATAAAATAAAAAAGGACACGAAACTCCATAAGAACATATCGTTAACATATTTGCCTATGTCGCTATGGGAGAAGTGCGACATCTAGACATACGATTTGAGTCCCCAGCGGCACTTGCATGCACAGGAGAGATCAGAGGTTCTTTTAAGAGATGCCGACTTGTTCAAAATCCGCTACATATGTCCCATGACATATGTAATTAGTTTTGATGCATCTCTAATTAATATGAAGTATAATGTTTCATGAACTAGTGTCATAATTTTCGCCATCAGCGTTTTTTTTTTTTTTTTTTTTTTTTTTTTTGCTTTAAAAATGGAAACCGCATACTTTAATGTGTATGGTGGCCAAATTTTGTTATTTTTCGTTATGTTTTCCAGTAATAACATGGCAAAGAGTTCCGAATAACTGTTATTTGCAGATCACTCTATATTTCTTTCAGTAGAAGAAATACAGTACGATCTTCAGAAATTCATATCATTAAAATTCGTAAATGTACATTATTTAAAATTTTGAAAAAAGCAAAATCAATAAACAAAGTTTCAAATATAATGAAACCCTTTCTTGAAGGAAAGAATAAACCTAAGGAATTCTATCTAAAGGTTTAAAGTGAAGTAAAAAAATTATTAAAGATTTCAAACCAAACAAAATAGGAATAATTTTTTTCAATTTATTGTTTAATTCAGTTTAATTGCTTTAATAGTGAATGGTGCATTCTATTATTATAGATTATTATTGTAACACACAAAGAATATAATCATTAAAAAAATACAGCTTTTCATAGAAAAAAAATAATTTCATACTTTATGCATGAAAAAATTCCGATTCATAAACAATGGTAGATTTCTGTTGTTGTTTCTAAGATCACTTGTCTATGACAGTCTGTGATTTTAAACCAAATTTTTTCTTATTTTATCAGTAGCACCATCTATAACCAAGAGCACGATTTAGCTACTCACGTTTCACAAACCTTTTTACGTGGTGAACTTCATTCTTGCATTACAATCGTTCACCTATAGATCGTGATTTAGACCTGGATCAGAGAACGATCACCTCTGAACTAGTACTGTAGTAATATCAATCTCAACACGGAGGACTTTGTGATACCGACAGATTTATACATGCTCCAGCCACGACACACATGAAGGTCTTCGTCAGGTGAGATTTGAACTCGCAATCAAGGAATGCGAATCCAACTCCTTACTAACCAGGTTACCCCACCCTTCATGATATATTTCAACTAAATATTAGTAAATATTGTTTGAAATAGATAAAAATTTTCTACATGATGACAGCTATACTAAGATAAAGGCGAGTGACCCATTCTCTTTATCTATAAAATAATACATTTGCAGCTATGGTTTTATGATAAGAATTATATTCTATTTTCTCAAATCTTATACATTTATGAATTATCTTAGACATTATTTATTTCATAATTTATCCAACATTAAAATGGCCAACTTGAAATTCAATTATTTTATGCTTTAAAATGTTAACCATAAAGATCAATGAATATGTAGTTTTCTTTACAAATTATTTTCAAAAAATTTAATAAATCCTACTTTTCAATGTAAAAGAGGCTTAGAATATTTTAGGTAATATATCAAAATTTAGCACACATGAATTTTACGGTTAATGATTGAGTAAAATTTTTTAACATTTTTTTTCATTTACATTAGTTATTTTTATGCCATTTTTCTCTTCCTATTAAATAAGATTTTCAATTCTAAATATTTTTTTGTATATCCTTCCATTCCTTTTTTACTCTAATTTCTAAAAATTAACTCGATTACTACTGGAAGATTAAATATAATTCTCTATGGAATTTATTTTTTTTCATTCTCATGATAGATTTCAAAGAATTACACGAATCACAGACTACCCGAAAATAAAGGTACAGTTCGAGGAAATAAGACGCTATCATTGATCATAAAATAAATTTATCGAGGTTGTCATGATAAAAAATTAACTGTAAGAAACTGAAAGGATGAAGCGAATGATAAAGAACAAATACCATTCTCTTCAACTAGATATTTTTATTGTTCCTGCAACATAATATTATAGTATTTTTTTCAGTGTTCGTATTTTGTATAAATATTCATTTAATTATTTATACCATAATTGTAACAAATTATTGCAGCATTCAAACTAAGGCAAATTAATAAATTATTAACTACTGAATGCTTTTAGCAAACATACGGCTCGCTCGGAATAAAAGTTGTGCTCCATTTACGGGACATTAAGGAGTTTTTCAAGTATCTAATTTTTGCCATATAGTTTTAATATTTTGAAATTATTCTTCTCATTTTATATAATCATACAATTATCCTACTCATCATCAGTAGAGTCGAGTACCAGCTAATAAGCTGTCACTTCCCTCTCCATACTTCTACAGCGAGGGGGGACGTTTGGTTCGGACAGATTTAACTTGACTTGCTTTTCGTTGAAATTGGGTCTTGAACCTGAAAAGCGGAAACCTTACCACCAGACTATCATGACCTCGAATCTAGTTGCATTCCATCACAATGCCTTTGCATTATTCGAGTGATCTATCTTAAAAGTTACGTTGTTTCTTGCAGCAAAATAATTCCAATTTTTAATTCCTCATTTAAATTCATAGATAAATAAGCAGAATTTTTTTGCCTTAACTTTCAGTAATTTAAGTATATAAAAGTATTTGATGAAACAATGGAAGCAATTCGAAAGTCATTGCACCAAGGAAAAATATTTCTGAAAATTCTACACCAAATATAATTATTAACAATTGTTGAAACTGAAAAAAAAATTGTACATTTTTTAATAATATTCTGAATTTCTAGATGGTGCAAAAATTAGTTTTTGCTTTAACACTTCCCAAATTTATAATTATAAAAGCATTTTTTAAATTTTTGATTAATTAAAATTAAAAAAAATATCTATAGTATGACTGTATGCATTTGAAATTATATCTATGGCAAGCATGATAATTCTAAGGATATTGTTAGTGGAGCGCCAACATTTGTTATTATTTTTCTTTTTATTATTAATGAGAGATGAAAGCCTCTTACACTAATAATGATATCATTGAATCAGAGTTTCACAAGAATGTGACTATCTTCTGAAACAGATATTACCAATTATTCTGAATTCCAATTATTTAATATTTTGGGGTATCAATACCACTAAATCCTCCCAATTCTTCTTCTTCTATCCAATAAAGTTTTTGTGAATAATATAAAAGACTTAAGTTAGCTTACTATTCATTTTTTAGTATTCGTTTCCTTTTCTATTTAATTTTTATTCCACATTTATGACAGTATTTCAGATAACATTTATGATAAAATACAATTATCCAAGATGGTAATTAATTAAAAATTGTATCTTGCATTCGTGTTTTAAATAAACATCGAAAAAAGCATTTTGGAGAGGATGTGGGGATTTTCTGGATAAACCTCAAAAGAGAAACAGAACGAGAAAACAGGCAATAACACTTGTAAAGTTATATATTTGGCTAATTTTGGAATGACTCGCAAGATCAAACACTATTAAAGATGGTGGATGGGACTTGAAATAATATTGAATAATTATATCCCACTCTTTACTTTCATTGTCTTATTTTATGAGCAGGCTTTCACAAATTTCATTTTTATTTCGAACTCAAATTAACAAGAATTAACAAAAATTTAGACTACTTTTCATTATTTTAATCTATTATTCGAAATTACTCTTTCAAGCAATCTTAATCCATCCACTTTTAAACTCTCCATTTTGCATAATTACAATGCTTAAGAATCGAATGATCTAGATAATTAATAAAACATAATTCAGGAATTTTCATGGAACCCTTTTACAGAAATAATCGCTATAATTTGTACAAGTGAATGAAAAGTGGAATTGAATATGGGAAGAAAAAGGTGAAATTTTGCTTCATTAAAATAAAATAATATATATATTTTTCTGGTTAAACGCATGATTACTTTAGAAATTTAAAATTTGACTTCATCTGGTTAATGTTTATTGCATTGGAAATAGAGAATCAACTAATTCCATGAAAATGTTTTACTTCCATAATCAGTCATGCTATAAAGTGTAAAAATAAATGTGTTTAATTTACAATATTATTCAATTTAAACGATTATTCGCATTTTATGTACTGTAAATTATAACGCACTTTTATTTTTTATTTGTTTCATACTTGTTAAGACATAATTCTGTAAGGAACTTTCATCGTCACTCTCTCATGTCGAAAAGTTTTGTGCACAATGAAATATTCTACATTCCAATGCATTACATTTAAATTTTTATAACTAATTCCTAACAGGGGGGACATTTTGTAATGAATTTCAATATAAATTTGTTTCAATTTTTCATAATATTTATTAATTATACTACAAGCTAAAGGTAAGGTGTAGATTGATTATATGAAACAGAATGTTTCCTTTGTTAACCGAAGATTGTTGAATGTGACAATAAATCGATCACATCATTCTTTGATGAAAGCCAAAGCAATTAAATGTATTTTCGTTCAGAGAACATCATGCAGAGAAGTATGTTAAACTGCATTGACATCTAAAATAGTTGATAGGAAAAATATCGCAAAATTTAAGACGCATTCTATGTTCCAGTATTTATTCTTTGCAACATAGTATATATTTTCTTCTAGAGCATATGTTATTTTTATGCGATAAAAATTGTATGAATTGTCTATAAATAGATTTTCAAAGCAATTATGGTGCTTCAAGTAGAAATCCCTGAAAGAGATCAGTTATTCAATACAGAATTAGTATTTATTTACAGAAATTTGCAGGGATATTATGTGCAGATATGGTATGATTAGTTTTAAAGTATTGCTTTGGAAATTGACTTGTGAGTGACTAGAGAGCATTCGTTCTCCCGAAGTTACTCGCAGGACTCAACTGAGATTCTAGCATACAGTCACAATTATTGTTAAAGAGAAATATCATACACATTTCTTTAGTGGACTTTATTGCTTTATTTACTTCATCCATTCATTTTACCACCTGGCTGGTGCCAGATCATCGGTATAATCCCCATTTACCATTGTTCCTTCACTTGTAAAAGTCCCTAAATGAAAAAGTGTGGACAAAAAAGAATGTTTCCTCTATTATGCCAATTTAAATCTAATTTTTAACATCACAGAAAGGACTCCTATTTATATATGTTTGGGAAGAATGCTCAATGAAAAACGACGATATGTGTTTCTATGAACGTCAGGGTGTGGCATCATATTCAGAAGTGGATTTGTATTAACAATCTTATAACAATAAATTATGAATTTATTTAATACAATCAATGGTTTCAGTCCAAATGTAGTCTGTCTCTGTATATAATGAAGATCACTGGGTTTTCTTTTTGACTCTTTAAGTTACAAAAAAATAATTTTAAAAGATTTAGATACATCCTCCAGTATAATGCCTTAAAATATTTCTATTTAAACAGCTATTTTTATGCAAATTATTTCATTAATATTTCTTTATTATTGTTAACAATCCCTACATTTAATTATGAAATAACCTGCATTATTTTCTAAATTTATCTTGTTGATCCTCTTTTATTATAATATTAGATGCATTTCTTTCTCCAGATTTCGTGTCATTGCTTTGAGCTAATCCCTTCACTTCATATCTTTATTCACAATTATTTAATCGGAATCGTTCTACATTGTCAATGCGTTAACCTCAGCTTTCGTGTAGCTTTGTTAAATATATTAGCAGAATATACATGCTTGTTTTCATTGTGTGTAGACGGTATTTTGTTGTACTGTGCATTGCTACACAATGCTGCTCTATCAATACAGTAGGACAGATATCCACTCTGTCTGATGAAAATGTTGAAACTATGAATATATTCTAAACATGTGTATCCTAATGAGTGTTATTTTTAATGTATTCTTTCCACATCTTTGAGGCAGCAGAGTGGAGCTATCATTCAATTTTATCAATTATAAACTAAAATTATGTAGTGCATTTTTCACAATAATACTTTAAGTGAAGCAAATTATCTCTAATGTATGGTTTACTGTCGTTTTGGGTCAAAATTAATTAAATCTAACAAGAGTCAATGGTCACTTTACTTGCTCTTCTGATCAGAAATGTAGTTAATCTAAATTATTATGATTTAACCTAACATTGCATCCACTTTGCATTAATATTCATTTGGTCAGCAATGTTTACTTGAACAGTATAAAGATATTTACACAGATTAAGGAAAGTTTTTTTTAAAAAAAATTTTGATTTCCCTCATAGATATGACACGATAATATATTTTTTAGGCTTTTTGATAGATATCTCTAGATATATTAAATGGCATTATAGGTACAAAAAACTATGTTTCTTTTGAATTCAGCTCCATAATCTGGCATTGATGTAATTCGGGAAATAAAGATAGAGATTAGGAAAATACATAGCACAATATAGTAAAAGGTAAACACTTTTAAAAAATATAATTTTCTAAAACTTATATCGATATATTAAATCTTCTAAAATAATGTCATTCAGATTTGAAGTTTCATAATATTTTACTAAGGAAACCATTATCATCAAGTTACACAAAATATTTAATTGAAATTTTTTGCAACCATTAATCTTAAAAAAGCAACTGGCTCCATAAAATACTATTTAATAATAACATTGAACTTTTTTTATAACCCTACATTTTTTTTAGATAGATGTATATCTGAAATGTGTGTCAAAATTTTTTTCAAGTTATAAAAGTGATATTGTTTAAAATAAATATGTAATGAAATCTTCCTAAACTGTGAAATAGACAATGAATAAAAATAATTGCCATAATTAAATTTTTTGTTCGAGTAATTTATTAGATCTATGCTAATAACAGCTATTATACAATTTGAAATAAAAATATATTTGAGTACATCGTTGTCATGTAAATGTAAAGTAACCAAGCCATTAAAATTGTATATTTATAATTCTCACCAAATTAAGGTTTATTGGACAAATGAGCAATATATTTTCTATCACTGAGCCTTTATAATAAAAAAAGTGTCCATAAAAAGTAATAAAAAATGTCATATAATTCCGATACTTAACAAAACCTTATTTAACTTCGGCTCATGAAAGACGCTAATTGATTTTATCTCATATAGATTGCAGTTTCTACACTCATGCTCATAAATTAAGGGTAACGAAAATTCAGGAAAAGCATCAAAGTCAGAAGCAAAACATAGGTGACTTATTTATAAAGTATATTTATTAAACAAAAGATAAAGAGCAAAAAAGATGCTTTTGATATCATTGGTAAAAATGCTCTCTGGATCAAATTACGAAAAAAAACCACTGTTATATACAAAAAAAATCCTTACATAGTTAGTATGTTATTTAATAAGTAGTATGTCTTCCAGATGATGAAATACAGTTCGTAGAGCACCTGAACATGCTGAGTATCAAATTATAGATCTGATTTTGGAGAATATTAAACCATTCTTCCAGTAATGCTGTCTGAAACTCCAGTAGGCATGTAGGAGGTAGTTGAAGGACTGCAACTTGTTTGCTAAGCATGTTGCACCGGAATGCATTCTCACATGCTGAGAATGCTAGGCAGTTCATACGGGCGATATGATCCGATCGAAGACATTCGTTTATGATCTTTGCACAGCGAGGACGGGCATTGTCATCCATAATCAAGAATTTCGCTACCATGACGCTCCGAAATAAATGTACATGCTTTTCCAGAATGATGTCCCGATAGAATTGGCCTTTCATGGTTCCAATTTGAGCATGAAGGTCAGTTATGGCACCCAGAATAATTCCTCCTCAAACGAGCAGTCCTGCACTACCGTAACGTTGTCATTCAGTGATGTTCTCTTCGTGGTAAAGGGTACCTGTTGCTCTCCATATGAATGTCCGGCGAGAATCAGACTGCAAGCTAAACCTGGACTTTCTAGAAAAAATCACACAAGCCCACTATTACGGTGTCCAAAATATATTTGTCCAATTGTGTTGCGGTGTCTTACTCCAGGCTGACCGCAGGCGACATTAAGTCTCAATGAATGGATCGCATCTGACAGGACTATGAGCATATAGACTTCTCTGCCCTAATTGTCTGTACAGGTCTGATTTGAAACCGTCGCAGCAGAGTCTGAAGAGAGCTGACATGACAGGTCTGGCACTGTGCTCCATTTTATTTTTCTTTTGGAAGTTACTGCCGAATACTGGTCTTCATTCAGTGTTGTAACTCTAGGATGACCTATGCTGCAACGTCTACTCACATTACCATCATCTTAGAATCGTTACCAATGCCTGGAGATGACAATCTGGATGATTTAAATTTCTTCTTATACTTCCAGCTGGGTTTCTATTCCTCCTATACTTCCAGACACATACCAGATGGTCGATAATTCGACATCCAATCCATCCATAAAAATAATCCTCAAAATGTGTCCTCTGCATTATAACTATGCGGTTATTGCTTTGAAAGGTTTATAAAGCATTTCCAAACGAATTTTTCTTCTTTTCCTGAATTTATTGTACACTCTTTTACAATCACGTAATTGTGACGTGCTATCAGTATCACCTGGTGGCTTCCTGGCTGATTTGGTGGCTGACTTTTGAAGATGTTAGTAGTCATTTAAGGGTAAAATATGCATTTTATAGATTTATTTCTGCGTGACTCTGAATTATACTTAATTTGCAGGCATGAGTGCAGTATTTTGGTCAAATAGGTAATGCGGTTTGTACAAATGAGCTACAATAATAACATGTGATCATGAATGAGAGGCGTAAAAGATTTCAGATGATGAAAATTCATAAAATACATAATTTAATTTCCGATCGTGAGAGGTACTATTTGATACCCTCATAAATAGATTGGATTTTCTAGGGAATATAATCCCAAGCATACGGTCTTTCAATCTCGAAACTTGAATTCAGTCAGGTATCAGACAGTTTTATCTTCTTCTCCTGGTATTTCAGTCTAATTCAAGTAGTCTAGACTATCTCTTTTTACAGTAAATACTAAGGGCATTTGGGAACAAAACTTAATGGCAAATTTGAATAGATGTAATGAAGAGTTCTAAGCTGGAATCCACCTCTTTATGTTTTCAAAATCATACCAAAAAGAAAGCTGATATCAATGGATACAATACACCCCCAGTTCGTTCATATGCAAATATTTTATACTTCTTTCCATACCGTATTTGCCGAACCCGAAATTGAAGCTCTCCCACTTGATAGCCATGCCACATTACTTTCACCCACATTTAGATTTTTTTCAAAAAGCAAGCAAGTCACTAAGATATTATTGTGACAAAGTTTAATCAATTTATCTATGGGAGATCAGCTTGACTATTTTACGTGAAGATAATAATTTATCCTGAAAAATATAACCACTTTCATATATATGCCACATATCTGAAACCAAATGAAGTGAAACCTTGAACAAGTATTTCCATGCAATTTTAATTACATTGAGTGTTTATAATTTGTTTTTTTTCGTGTGATCAGTACTAATTTGTAAAATATTATGATTGTGTACATTTAAGTACATTTCCTTTTTTTATTCAATATTGCTGTAAATATAATTAATGATTTCTCTTAATAAGCTTCCCAAGCAAGTTTATGAATGCCATCGCCAGATTTACTTTACATATCTTTATAGAATCTCATTACTGATGCAAGAACTATAAGTGTTCCATTATTTCTAATGATTATAATACGTTTGATTAATTTCAAAGAAATTATAACCCATTTTTATAAAGCTTGCCATACATTTCATAAAATTTTAAAGATTTTTATCCTTTTTATTAATTTTATGAAGCTTCATGAGGAACCTTTTTAAATCCAGAAGTTAATTATTTAATACTCTACTCAAATAAAGAAAATTAATCGCTTTAATCAGCCTTAAATTGCTTTCATAATTATAATTGCTTCTGGTGTTGAGCACTTAAGGAAATATTCCGAGTCATGAATGAAAAATAAAGATTAAAACTGCTGTGTTTACAGTTAGGAAATAAGACAGGCGAATGAGGGCGTTTTGACCTAATCCAAGCATATTTTCTCAACCATTTTCGAAACTATTAGGCTGGTCTTTCCAAGCCATCTTCAGAGGATTTAACAAACTACCAACCTAATTTTCAGGCTTAACAAAGCTAAAGAGAAAATATAACTTAGATAGACAACTTTTCTTCACCTTATTTTACATTGTTGTAACCTCCTTCAAAAGGATTATTTATCGTATAAAAATGATGCATTATACTTAAAAATACAATTGCTGCAATTTAAAACAGAGAAGGATAAAGCACATCTTTCGAAAACTTTGAAAGTGCTTAGATGTTAAATGTTACAAATTAGTACCAAAGTAATTAAAGTTTTGTATAGAAATGTTAAATAATGAAATCGTTTGCATGCTTGTGGATTTAAAGGAAACGGACAGAGTTTGCTGAATGTAAATGTGCAAAATTAGATAAAAAGATTTTATGAAGATATATTATTGAATTAGGAGAAAATTATCATACTTAGTCGACTATTCATCTTAAAACTAATTGGACGTTTAACCTTTAGTGACCATTATTTTTTCAATTTTTTTTTGCACCTCATCTTGGACTATTTTTGACCCTTATCTAGGCTCAACAACTATGAAACTAGAATAACTTTTTTAAGGTATACAATCAATAGTGTGATTTATATTTACTCTTGAATGAAACTGAATGTCCTCAAAATATACTCAATTTAGTTACAAAATTTAGAAAGTAAAAAGTTGAGATGTTAAAAATTATACGATAAATGTAGAAAGTGAATCTATATTAGCAAATCTAACGATAAATAATTATCGAAAATATTCTTTGTAATGTCAAGAGTGTTTTAGGTATAAAAATAAAGATTTAACCCATTTGCATCATAAGAGCATATATGCGGGGTGTTTTCCGAGATATTATATTTTTTTTCTAATCAATTTTTGTTTTTTCCCTTTCCTAAAATTGATTTCACGCGTATATGTGCTTTTGATGCAGATGAAAATATATTCATCGGCATTGAAATAATATTCTACATGATAAAGAAATATTCTTATTAATATTGAAACAATTTATAGAAAAAAAATCATTTGCAAATAACAATTACATACCTAAATAATGAATTTAAATACATCATGATAAAAATCGTAACTCATCCTACATACATAGAATACTAACTAAAGTATGTGAGATTCAAAAATATTATTTTTACAATCCTTCTACAAGAGAGAGAAAAGATGGAGCTTATTAATTAATCGTTGTAGAAAACTCAATGTTTGAAAAAATAACTTTCATACTGAAAAACAACATTAATATGATTTTCAATATTAGACTATTTTTTTCATTATATACAAATCGTGGTTATAAAAGAAAAGAGACTTCATCTCATTTTAAAGAAAGGAATAGAACTTTCTAAAAGAAGAATTAAAAAAAATCATAACGTATATTTTTGATTTAATATATACCACGTAAAGTATAATATAAAAAGGAATATGATGTATTCGAATGAAACTAAGTAAATGCATTCAGAACTATGTGAATTAATTCTTATTTTTTTAATATCTAAGGCAATTATTCAATATTTATACCGGGAATAATATTTTAGAGCAGAATATTACCTATTATTAATAATTTTCTAATAGTTCTACTACTACTAATTTTTTATCTTAAGAACTTTATTTCTTAAGAAATTTATTGAATAGATAATTAATATACTTAAAATTTTGTATGGTGATAATCTTTTTTTTTGTAACTGAATTTAGAACCAGTAAACTTTAGAATAAAAAACATTTTCCTTTGCACTGTATTCAAGCGTTATAATTGCTATCATGATTAAATTCTTAGATATTGCAATTTGAAAAATAATTACCAACCTTTATGATATTGATTATCTTTTGTATCAGCTCCTGAAAAGGAGGAAATAAAAACTATATGCTAAATAATAAGAAAATTATTTTGGATAATAAACAATCTCTACATTTTCTTTTTATCAAAACATTTTGTCAGTAGTCTTTAAAATAAAGTATAGAAATCAGATGAAAAATAATATTTTGTTAAAATTACCCGCAATTGTAATGAAGGTTTCTGAAAATAAATTTCGTCGAGTATAAATGAACTCGTATTTACTAAAGGTAAAGAGATAGATAAATCAAATTTAATACACACGGTTAGTATTCATTATGGGCATTCTTTTAAATTTAAAATCCAATGCGATGAATAGATGATTGTCTGTCTGTCTCTATTTTTACATACATGTAAACGCAATAACTTAAATCAATGCTAATTTCATATGCGATTTTGCAATTACCATTGTCGTGGAGTGTTAAATTTTAGTCTTAATCAGTTGGGAAAACAAAGTAACCGATATACAGATTCGCGCAGTCGGTTCAGTGAAAATTCTAAATTCATGCCAAATATCCATATTTCCAAAATTATTATTCGTCAAGCCAAGCTAGACATTCTCAGCCTTATCCTCAATTTCATACGGGAAGAAGAAGTGTATGACTTTTGTTGTAAAGTAGGCAAGAATATTTGAGGGGACCCCTCCCGATGGTTCATTTATTTATTTATTTATTCTTGAATTATCAATTATGTTATTAGTTTTAAGAGTCATAAACTTCATTTTTGTATCTATCTTCTCTTGTTCAGTTTAATTTTTGAATGAATTCTAAAAAAAATCTCATTTCCCCAATAAAGAAAATCAAAAGAGAAATATTCGTTATAAATTAAATTTTCATTAAGAAAACAAGAATGTTAAATTATTAATCATAATATGCTTCTTGTGTCATATTATCTCTTACACTTATTTTAAAACATTAAAAAATAAAAATAAATAAGGATATTATGAAGTTCTATTTCCTGAAATATGTAGGGGAAAGAAATTCTTTAGATTAAACAAATAAAGCTGTTGTCATTTTTGAAGCAGAAATAATTATGTATCATCTGATTAAATTTAAGATTGAATCTCACTTTTTTAAGAAAGGGAGATTAATAATTATATCTAATTAATTATAAACTGATACAAAATAGACTAATTATGAATGAATGGTTAGTAATTTTGTAAAAGTATTAGATTGAAAAATAAATGGATATTTCATTAATCTTGTTTATTTGATTAATTAAAAGCACCTGTGTAAAAGTAGGTACTCTCTTAGTAAATGAAATTAATTAAATTATCATGTTCGAATCATGAAATAATGAAAAATGTTATCTGCTTTTATCTTTGAGAGATAAGGTATTTATTTTAATTCGAAGAACTTTTATTAAATTTCACTACTGTTTGCATGTTCACAAAATAAGTAAAAAAAATTAATACAAAAATTAAAGGATTGATGATGTATTGTGCAAGTAATAGTTGCTTCTAAAAGCATTTTAATTTATTCAATAATTATTTAGTTTAGCTTAGTTTAATTTAGCTTTAGTATAATATTTCGTTTGAAAGTAATATTGGAGCTACTATGTGAAAGACTTTATTAATTTGAGACACGGTCAGTTGATGAAAACGATACTTGAACCTGACTTTTCCACTAAGGAGATCCGCAGCTGATCCAACAAATAGTCACTTCACTGCCAAAAACATTGTCGAAAATAATAGTTTGCTACCATATAATTGGTATATTTTTTGTTATTTCCAAGAAAACTCGACTCCCATCGCCACTTTTTTTATTCATCAACTGTATCTTTACCAAAATTGCTGGGAAGAATCATTATCCAAACATCTTTGAATTTTTAACTGCTATACACCTTTTACCATATCTTCATCTTAATCAATTTCCATTTTTATTTGTTTGTTTTTTTAAAACAAAGATGTCATTTTATCTTTTTTAAGATTAATTTATACATGAAAGTACATAATTTTATCCGAAGCTTCATACATTAACAATTTTCTACCTTTTACCATAAGAATGGCACAGTACAGCCAGGAATGGCCCTTGTGCCAAAAAACCAACCAAGCAAGAAAACTTGTAATTCTTGGAAAACTTGCTTAGTGAATAATTATTTATGTTTTATTCTGACATTAATTTTCAAATACTCTTTAGATTCTTTATTCTCTTCATATAATTATTCAAATGAATTAAAAGTGTTTTAATTTCATTCTCCTTTTAATGATTTAATTTTTATACATATTTTTATAACTTTATTTATTTTCCTAGAATTTATATTACGCTCATTTTCTGACATTATTGAAGAGGAAATTTTGAGCAACAGTATATGATAGATGACGATTCTCTATTTTAACATCTTATGAATTTAATTATTAGTGAATAAAGCAATAACAAAATTATCCCAAGATTGAAAATAATAATATAATTAATATGAAAAATTATTTTTTGAAGTACAGTAATAAAATTGTGCTTTTAAAAATATATAAATCAGCTTTAATCATTTTTCAGCATAATATAAAATTGTGAAATTCTATGAATAAGGTACAAAGTAATTAACATACCTACGAATTTTAAATATACAGACTTAAGACAAACTGTGCTTCCTAATTTCTGCCATGTGTTTTGCTTTTCCAAGATACATAATAATGTCAAAAGTCAGAATTTTTAAGAAAAAAAGTTGGAACAATGGTCATAGAAATTGCATATCTTTTGGGATATAAAAAAAACTAAATATCATTTAAAATTACAGAGTAAATACAGACTGTAAAATGATGTTTTTAAAACATAGCAAAGGAAAAACACAACTGATAAAATGCCTGGGGTTTACTGGTCAAATACCATACTTATTTATACAGTACCAAAATAAGGTATATACTGATATACATAAAAAAGCCTATGATCCTATCTTAAAAAGTTAATTAAACCTTCTGTTTTATACCACAAACAGTCAATTGCCAACCTGCATAAGAAACTTTTCTTAGACTTTAAAACATAAAAAGGAGCAATATTAAGATAAATCACAAAAAATTATTATTATTTAAAAAGTAAAAAGTTTATCACACTTCATGAAGGATATATTTCGAAATAAAGGAAGAAGGATAAAAACTACAGTTGCTTTGACAATTAAAATGTGGGCATTCTATTAGAATGTGCCGAACTGACATTATGTTTTGGCATACCGAGGTACGGATTCCCCAAATAATAAATGCATGTGTTTGAGTTTCCGCGAGACCGGCTCATAAAAGAGCAATAACTATCCGATTTTCTGTCAGATAAACGGAATAAAAAGATATTTTAATATTTAATAGATGGAAGTTCGTCTGCCACTTTAGAGTCCTAGTCTGCTTGACATTTTGAATTAAGAGTGGTTTTTACATGCTTTTTGATGCCGTTAAAAAGAGCAAGATAATTTAAAAGAACGGCGGCAGATTTCGCTGCAGCATCAGCCAATTCCTTGCTAAATATACCTACGGGAGATAAAACTCGACATATAATGGAGAGAAAAACATTTACACATTAGACTATTGTGTAATTCAAGTATTTTACAAGAAAACAAACGATGGAATAATATCAACTGCATTGTTTATTCAGAATCATAATGAATCTGAACAAATGGAAATTATTGTCAGTAGGATTATAAGAAATTTGTGATAGTACATAAAGGGCTAAATGCAAACGATCTCTAATAGATAATAGGTTGCCAAAACAAATAGATGCTCAAAATTGCAACATAGATGTGAAAATGATAATTTCTTTTGTTAAATTTAGCTGACATTATTTATATTAAAATATGTCATTTTGATTCTAGCTTCCCATTTCTTGCAAAGTTATCCTAAAATAACAATATAAACTTAAGTGATGTGCGATGATTCTATCAAGCAGAGTTGAACTTTTAACGTCTGATTTCTATATCAAAAGGCAAATCACTTGAAGGATTTATCTTTTTATTCCAAAATGGCTGCTACGGATTGGTCTAATATAACATTCAATAGTGCATTAAAATATCATTCTGAAAAGAAAATTCAGTTTTGGCATTAATTATTATATCTTCTTGTAATTTTATATCCTTTACTTTTCTATAAAAGATATTACAAGGTGGAATTGCCTGGAGCTGGTTCTGTAGCATTCCTCTTTTTAGTTATTTTCTAGAGGATGATTGCTATTGAAAGATAACTTCTGTCCACTTTACTATGAGTATCCATATATGATTTAAATAGAGTGAAAGTAAGTATCTTTTATATCGAGTCCTCTTCTTTTGTTTGAAAATTAATTTAATTTTCTGAATATTGCGTTTAAAGATTCTTGTACTGGAATTTTACTTTTAAAGAGTATGTGGCTACTTTGTAATAAGGAGGGTTTATTTTAATGATTATGCATGGCCTCTAAGAATGTATCTTACAGAAATGTTTTCTACGTCAGTGCTCTGTTTCTCTATTATAGAAATAATATTAACATATTTTCTCTTAATTCTTAGCTTTTGGTTTTAATTTCTCATGGTAAAAGTAAAATATTTATCAAAATATTAGATTTGGGAGACAAAAAATGCAAACTATTATGAATTTGCAAGCGAATTTTTATTACGATAAATGATTATATAAAGATTAACAAGACGCTACTATAATAAATATTAACAAAATATAATTTGATTATATTTATAATAAAAATATATAATACTGCAGATATGATTAAAATTTTATGTACTTCAAACAGGTTACATAAAAATAGTAATTTAGGAAAATAGGAGATATCACTCCAATAGATTTGTATTAACAAAAATTAAGTGTTTAAATTAAATTTAATTCATGATTGTTCTATTCAATAATTATTATATATTATACTGAGAATTGTTTTTCCAAGGATGGTTCAACTCAACCAAATAATCTTAGACCTTATAGACCTTAGAAACCCTTACCTTAAACAATATTTGCTTAAGATGTTAATTACAAAATTCTTAAAGCTAATATTCCTTTCAATTTTACAGGTAAGATGGTTCCGAAAACATTAATATCGGACATAAAATGTTTTCAAGACATACAAAAAATGTTTTCTGCAAAATTTCAAGACAACGGGAAGGCTCTGCCATCAGGGGTTAATAAGGAGAGCAAATGTCGGCAGAGATTTCGTGATTAAAGTTGCCTTCCAATGTCAGATTTTGGTTTTACTCGGTAGGGAGAAAAACTGCCCATATTTGCTCAATAGATCCTGTAAATTGTTGAATTTATGCCAAAGTTCTATATTTATTAACCAATATACTCAATAATAGTAATTTTACCCATAATTTAGAATTTTAAATTGTGAATGGGTTAAAATTTCTATTAGAGAGTGTGCATGAAAGTATGTTGACCTTGACCTGCTATTTAAGAAGATGAATCTTCTTGTTTGAGAACACATCAAGTGAACGGGATTCAATTTTCTTTCGGCATCTGAAGTGTAAAATATCATAAGAACGACGTATTATCGTTCGTTTAAGAGCATAAACTTTAGGTGACATTTCTTAGCATAAATATTAAATTCTCACATCCATACTCTTTATTCTGTCAATCTTAAAGATATGTGAATACTATTGAGATGCTTAAAACATAGGAAAATAAATGCCTTGCAATTATGTTTTGTGATAAATTTAGGACTCTGGAGGTATTAAAAAATAATTCACATGAAACTCTCCTAGTTATTTTCAATTGATGCATTGAAATAGAATAAAAACGGTGAACAACCCAAGAGCGACTCCAAAAATGGAATATAAAAATAATTTAATTAATAGTTTCGTACTTTTTTCTAGAACTAAAAATCTTATATTGAAAAAAAAATAAGCATAGGGCTTGATTTTTCCATTAGAACTTAACCATCTTCTTAATAGGGCTTAATTTTTTCGATAGAACTTAACCATTTTCTTAATATTTTGCGTGAATTTTTCGTTCCTGCAGTTTACTAAGAAAAAAGATTAAAGAAAGGTGTGGTGCCGTTTTAACACTCTAGACTTTTTAGAATGCTAGATGATTTACTTGAGCACATAAAAATTATTTTTAAAAACTTTCGAAGTTGACTTTTTTTCATAATTACCCTCAAGTGGAGAGCATTTTTTCTCATTTTATTATAAGAAACGCGTTAGGATGCTTTGATGTTTTCATTTTTTTTCTAGAAATTTTGCTTTTAAAAAATGTGAGAGTGCAAAAAGTATTTTAAGTTTATAAAGGAGTCCATAAAAACACATTTAGAGTGGAGATAAAAAAAAATCATAATTTTTTTATGACATACATTTTTCTACGCATGTTAAGATTTTGTATTTTTCTAATATCTTAATAAGCAATAAATATTGTATTTTTTGTTTATTTACGAATATAATTAAATGAATACAAAATATTCGTATTAAATTTGAATTTTCCGATACCAAAAAAGCACTTTTGTTATCCGGTTATGTACCTGTGTTTTTTTAAATAAAATATTTTTACAACGATGCATTGGAAAATATTTTCGTTTAAACAAAAATGAAATTATGTTTTAGATGAATTAAAATAATTCAGATTTTCAAACTTTTGAATTTAATAATTTTTATTTCTTAATTATCGAAGATTGTTTGTTCGTCGTTATAAATGACAAGATGCTCATACAAAAGATGACGACTTTTATTGACATGAAGATATTAACAAAGAGACGGCATATATATTTACAGGCTAGACTTAGATAGGCAACACACAGCAGTTCATTACGACGAATAGTAGCCCAAAAGTCGTAATAAGTATTAATAACTGCCATTTCACTCAAAACGGCCAGACAGAATTCAGCTGGAGAGGAACAGTTCCTAACTTTGCTCTATGGTTCCTCCAAAAGGCTGAAATTCTCCATTGTCTCCCCGCCTTAGCTGTATTCAATTCCCGACACACTACTATATGACTCCCGACACACTACTATATTCTGGTTACTCCTTACAGGAATCGATCCTGCTTTTACACCAGATTCGGCACACAGCTTAGTTCTGCAATAGCGTGGACACTCCGCCGGACTAATCCAACTTTTTCGTCATTGCTTCTGTTTCCTCTCGACAACTCGATATACAATTCCGAATCCATTAATTATCGAACAACGATTCGTTTGGGCTAGAGATAGCTGTCGTTTTATAGTTCCCAGAGGCGAACCAAGAAGGTTCTCGACAATCAGGCATATCCCGATTTTTATTGGCTAATTGCTACAATTCTCGAAGTTTACAGTAATATCTAATTTGTCGCAATAGTCGCCAAATTCTTTGCAAAGTTGACAAATTTGTTGCCAAGCTGGGATGTTACTGACGTAGCACATAACACAGCTGATCGTTAAACGGTTATTTCAATGACTAAACAAACCATGCTGGAAGCAACATTCCTGGTATGTAACAATATACATATGTATAAGCATTTTCACTTTGACTTTTGGACGAAGAAATTAAATTTGGATAAATTATATAAAGAGACCTTTGAATCAACAAAAAGGAAATCAACAAGTTAAAATAACAATATCAAATACTTAGCAGGAAAACGTTAATAAATTGGATTAGCAAAGTCTGCCGATGTAGTTTTTCATTTGTTTTGGGAAAATATATAGTGCTTACAATTACATTAATAAACATGCATGTGTTATTGTTAATGTATTTATTTATTAGTAAAAACATGACTTAAAAAAAGGACTCCAATGTTTTGATTAAAAATATTTCATACTTTTAAATCGAAAAAATGCATATTTATTTCATAACTATTCATTTTCACTTAACTTCGAAGCGAAAAATTACGATACATCTTTCAGCAAAGCATTCATACAAGCGTCAAGTAATTGTGAAAATTGTTAACTGTAAATAAATTTAGTCATAGTATTTTATTAATGCTTTACGGACTAAGTTTGTTTAGTATCTTTCATTCATATATTTATTCATTCATCATTTATGTAATTCATTCTGTCTTTCTTATTAACAGTTGAATTTATTGACTTGCTATTTGAAACACGGATATGTAATTAAATTTAAATATGTGCTTTGTCGTGATTTTCAGGCCTTACGAAACTTGCCAGAAAATAATTAACATGAAATTTTGTTAAAATTATGTTGCAATTACAAGAATATTGTTCAACTTAAAACTAGCCTCAAATATTTTGTGAAATAGCTTTATAAATCCCCACAAATAGCGAAGTGAATTATAAAAACCACAAATAAAGTGTATTGTAACAAAAGCTAGTTTAAGAATTTTTATTGTGAAATGAATGAATTATATTAATTTTTAGTTAATAATAGCCGCCTTTGGAGACCAGCTGGTTCGCCATGAGTAGTGCGTTCTAAAATTTTCAATTAAATCACCTATTCATTAGCCTTGAAGTAATTCCGGGCATTGATTGGCCTGAAATTAATATTTTCTTTAAGATGATGGACGGAAAGTTATAAAAGAACACGTTTTCCTAATAATATTCTTTAGTTTCATAAATCAGTCAGTTTTAACTATCGGTTATTCTTACAAAATATTAAAAATGTTTTTTCAGTGGTGTTGCCAAAATATTAAATATGTTTTTTAAAGAAAGCGAAAAAGGGGAAAAAATTATTGAACTAATGATACATATATTGCAAATGATTATAGAAATATGCCATTAAATTGGGATTTCAATGCATATCCTATCTAAATTCAATCAGGTTTACCGTAAATAAAGAAAATTTGTTGAATTAATGATTTAGATATTGTAAACGATTATAGAAACCTTTGCTTTGCATAAATTTTTTTGAAAATATCACATTTTATATTTATTTTATTTTATGATGTCACGTGCTAAAAGTTTCATTTCTTTAGATTTAATTTGCGATGATAGTTTTTTTTATTTGAACTTCCGTCATTGTTTTCTTTTATTTTATCCAGTCACGTGCCAACAAAAAAAAGTTAAAATATTTCTTTAAAAATTCGTTAAAAATAGAAGCTTAGGTTATACATTAAAACATTGATACCATTAGAAAGCTAATTTTTCAATCTTTAAATTTATGTAAAATTCATGTTTGTGCAATAATATTTTCGGAAGTTATAGCTGAAAAACGTCGAAATTTCGCTTAAATTTTAATTAGTTCAAATTTTAATTAAACATTCGAAAAAAGGGCTCCGAGGAGCACATTCCTTACCTCCAAGGTATACATGTACCAAATTTGGTAGCTGTAGGTCTGTCCTGTGGAGCGCCAACACTCACACATTTAGCTTTATTATAAGTATTGATATAGATTATGATTTTTTATGTGCTTTCCTTTGATTCTGTACATTTCCAGCTTAGTATTAATTTTTATCAACTTTCTGATTTTAAAAATTTTATGCACATTTTAAGGATTTAAATTCATGTCTATGTCTGTCATAGATATATGAAATCAAATTTTAGGTCTTAGGAAACTCCCCACAATTATTTTTCATTATTTAGAATAATTTATTTAAAGCGTCCATGCTTTGATTCTAAATAAAATGTATTTATAAATAACAA
>JAPMOQ010049204.1:150329-176727 GCA_026543055.1 Argiope trifasciata
CAATCTTTAGGAAAACTACGGTACAAAACTACAAATAAAAATAAATGCAATACTTTTTTCATTATGAGAGAACATGATGTTGTTTTTATTTGTGGTTTTTGAAGCCTCAAAATGCGTTGGACAAAATTTGGTTAATCCTCGAAATGCATAGGATACAAATTGGTGACGCCTCAAAATGCGTAGGCAACAAACTGTTGAAGCGTCAAAATGGCGAAAGGAAACAAATTGGCGATTTATTGCTTTTCAACTACAAATTTCTCTCTTTTAAGAAAGAAAGTTGTAAATTTGGCGATTTAGTTACAAACAACAAAAGATAGAACTTGATATTCAAATTCTTCATTGTATATATATATATATATATATATATATATATACAGTGAAATCTCGTTACAACAATAATTTAGGGACCAAATAAATACATTGTTGTAGAGAGGCATATTGTTATATCGAGGGCCCACATATTTTGAGCATTTAATAAGAGTTTTTATTATTATTATTATTATTAATTTAAGGTGCATAACATACTACTTTTAAGTCTATATTTAGAAGAAATTTATTTGTAAAATACTAATAATAATGGTTTAAATACTAAAAAAATAAATAAATAAGATAAATTCAGAAAATAAGCACAGAAATATTCACATACCTGAAAACACTTTTTATTGAAAATAATCCAATATTTTTGTTTGTTTATTCATTTTTTAACTGTTAAATTCACCAATACTGTAAACATTGTGTCTAGTGCATGAAAATGTTCTTCATTTGTCGACGGAAGGCTTGAAAAAAAATGTCCGTAGAGAATTCACAGATTGAAGTGCTTCCTGGGATGACAATAAGGACTGGGATGGACCTGTATTATCATCATCATCTTCATCATTGTTTCCTATCTCATCAGTAATTTCAGAGAGAATATCTTCATAACTCCTGCGAAAACCATAAGATCATCATCTGCTGTTAAATAGTTTTCTATACTAATTCCAAACTTTTTACCGCTTGTTTCTTCAAGTTGGGATACGGATTTTTTGATGTGCAAAACACATTCTTGATCATCTGAGAGATCGTTGTCTATGGAATTTTCATCATTATCAGATTTCTTATTTTCCATAACACAAAGACCAGCCTTTTTCCAGCAATTCCGAATGGTTTTTTCTGTTACTTCCCACCAACTTCCTCAATATCCACAATGAGTCTTAATAGATGGAAAAAATAGCAAAAGAAAACGAAAAAAAAAAAGCTTTTGAAAATCAAAATATTATTATAAAGGGAGAAAATAATACTGAAATTTAGATTGAAAAAATCGTTTTACAGAGGTTTATTGTTCTTGAGAATATCGCAATATTGAGGGGAGATTAACATTAGTTAATATGCAAAATCACCGGGACCACAAAACATTATTGTAGTAGAGGGAGTTATTGTTGTATCGGGTATCGTTGTAGCGAGAGTTTACTGTATATATATACACTGAAGTGACAAAAGTCATGGGATGACTGTTAATATCGTCCAGGACATGTAAAAACAGCCCACACCATTATGCAGCCACCACCAGCTTGAACAGTGCCTTGCTGACAGTTTGGGTCCATGGCTTCGTGGGGCCTGCGCCACACTCGAACATTACCATCAGCTCGTAACAACTGAAATCGTGACTCATCTGACCACGCCACGGTTTACCACTAGTCTAGGGACCAATCGATATGCTCACGAGCCCAGGAGAGTCGCTGCAGGCGATGTCGTGCTGTCAGTAAAGGCACTCGAGTCGGTCTTCTGCTGTCATAGCTTAAGGAAGACAAATTTCGCCGCACAGTCCTATCGGACACGTCCCCCGTACGTCCCACATTGATTCCTGCAGTTATTTGACGAAATGTTGCGTGTCTATTAACATTGCCCATTCTACACAGACGTCGGCGGTCTCGGTCGTTAAGTACAAGTGGTCACCCACTGTGCTGTTCATGATGGGATGTGATGCCTGAAATTTTATACTCTCGGCACATTCTTGATACTGTGGATCTCGGAATGTTGAATTCACTAACGATATCCGCAATGGAATGACTAATGCGTCTAGCTCCAACTAACATTCCACGTTCAAAGTCTGTTATTTCTCGTCGTGCCGCCATAAATCACGAAAAACCTGTTCACATGAATGACTTTAACACAAATGGAAGCTCTGGAAAACGAACTGCGCATTTATACTTTTTCGCTGCGATACTACTGCCTTCTGCATATTTGCATATTGCTATCCCATGAATTTTGTCACTTCAGTGTATACATATATATATATAATAAGTAAATAAAAATATGAAATAAAGAAATAAAATCAAAAACTATTATAAATAAAATTGTGCATAAAAAGAATTACGAAATTAGGAATAGGTAAAACAAGTTTGAAGTTATATTAAAATTTATATAACTTCACAATATATATATATATATATTAAAAATAACTTAATAAATGGTTGGAGATTTATTGACGGTTTAATGTTGATTAACTTAGAGAACAGCAGTATTGTTATAAATTGTTTTCCTAAAGAATTAGTTTTAACAGAAACATATAAAAAACTTTTTGAAGTTACTTATTTGGATATAAGAATCGAAATTGCTAATGATAAAACAATAATTGGTATTTTTGATAAAACAGACGACTTCAACTTTAAAATAATTAAACTCTGTAATTATCACTCTCATTTTAACTCTAAAATTTTCTCACAATTTAATGAAATTAAAAAAATTCATAATAACTAAATTTCATTTATAAAAGCAACAAATAATTTTATTAAAATTTTAAACAATTATGATTTTTTCAAAAACTACTGCAATATTAATATTTTATAAAAAAAACCGATGAAATATTCACTTTTAAATTAAAATAAAATAGATGGCGCTTAGAACCTCCATATATTTTTTCTCTGCTTGACACTGTTTTCAATTTTGAAGAGCTGTTAGTTTGGTATGTTGAGATTTCTTAGCCTGTTACTGGTATGTTCTTTCCTTTTTTGTTTTCTTAATTATTGGGTGAAATGTTTCAATTTTTGGTTGAATATATTTATGTAGTTTTATTTTATATATTTTTGCTTCATTTGGTGATGTTTTTACTGTTGCTTTGTTTTTGTCTTTTGCTGTTAAAATTGGTGTGTCTCTTTTGCCTTAATTTTCGAGTCACGAGGGTTCAATACTGTTGGACACTGTTTAATTTCCTCACAGAAAATCTCCTTATTTTGAATCCTTGCCTGAGGGTGAACCTTGAAAAAGTCTCCTGGCTGGTCGTATTCTTTTTCTTTTTAATGTAATTTTGATTTTGTTGTATTCCTTCATACTTAGCTTATTTTGTTAATTATATATATAATTATCTATAAAGTTTACTCGCCTCTTAGGAAGTACCTTCTAAGTTGTCTTCGAGATAGAATATCGAATCTTTTGAAACGATGTTAGGTAAATAGATGTATCACAGATATTACATATATCATCATGATTCTTGTATTGTTTGGAATTTTCCTCCGCCAATGTCGTCAAACCTGAGAATGTTTTGCCAAGAATAAGAATAATTGCCTTAATATCTTGTCATAATTCATAAAGTCTCTTCCTTGTATAAAATTGACTGTGTAAGAAAAAACAATACTATTCTGCAAAAAAGAAAAAAAACCTTGGTTTTGTAAATAAATCTAATCACTTTTACAATGGACCAAAATTCTTTTTTATACAAGACTGTTATATAACCAAACCCCAAATTTCATAAAATAATTGATATTTGATTTCCAAGTTATTTGAAGCAAAATGATGAGTAGTATCTCTGTTTATAAATTTTATATCTGTAACTTTCAAAGAAGAAAAAACTCTTAAGGAATGGGGATTGTAATATATACTTTTATAATCAATGAATTAATATGAAATGGCAGATCTAACTGCTAATTATATAATTCTAATTCTATTCATATCAGTTTTGATTCTGGAAACTGCTGTTAATTCACAAGAAGCAATAAAGTTTGATACAAGTTATTCTATAGAGACTAATTTATTATCTCTTTGTTAAATACCATTTTTCCACTTAAAAACTATTTGTTATAAAATTACCTTTCATTAAATTACTTCTTTCTTACTAGATATGATTAGAAATGAAGTTTAGTTTAGTTAAGTTATATTGATAATTATATTATCAACCGTTTAAAGCAACACGAGGGCTATTTTGGGACGGACCTCGTCATTTTGAACTACAGTCAGATGACGAGGACGACACCTGAAGTGGCATCCCCCTCTCCACATCACACCACACCAGCAGGAGGACGTTTGGCCTGACATATTTAACGTGCAAGAGACCCCCTCACACGACGGATCTTTGGTGGAATCTCGAACCTGAAACCCTCCGGTTCCGAAGCCGAGACTTTACCACCAGGCCACCGTGGCCCTAATTAGAAATGAAGACAAAGTATGCAATGAAAACAAATTTAGTTAGTCATTAGTTATCATTTAGTTAGTCATTAGCCATTTTAGTTAGTCATAGCAGGAGTAAAATTCAAACCATAACTCACTTATTAAAAATTTATTCTGACATTATAATAATTTGTGTGAACAAATTATACCCCCCCCCCCCCCAAAAAAAAACACGACATGAATAAAAGTTTCTCAACATTATGCTTAAAAGATGAGCTTTCATTGCATGTAGCGCATGTGCGTTTTCTTAAATAGTCTGTGTATATTAAGCGATTTCTACTTGTTTTGATTAGCTATCTTTCTATTTTATTTTATTTAAAAGGTTTTTCATCTTCCCTATTATTAAATGAAGCATAAAAACCATATACGGCATCAATTTTTATTAAAACCCAAAAATCAAAATTTAAGCGTCTAGTCATAAATAATGTGGATATTCTGTCTTCTTTTTCAGTAAATTATCTTGCGTTGTAGTACTTTTAAACCCATTAAGGAGCCCATATTTTTGTATTGTGGTGTGCTTAATTCAAATTTTCGAGCCATAAGGCAAGGAAGTATCTCCCTCGTATTGGTTAGAGAAAAACAATTAACTGATAAATTAATATTAAGATGGCAAAAAACTTAGAACATATATCATCTAAAAGAGAAATGGTAAATGACTGTTAGAATTGATGGTATGCAAAACAGAACTATTTGCTTGAGTAATTTTATTTTATGGAGGAGCTCCATTAAATTTTTAATCATAAAGCGTTTTTTGAAGCGAATTCTATCTTATAAAAAAACAGTTTCTCTACTAGAATATAATCAAGTTCATTTTTCCGAAATGCATTAGGGAAAAAAAGATAATCTTCGAAATAAAGGAAATGATAATGCTATCAATTTAAAAGAGAAATAATTTCATATATATAAATATCGTCTAATTAAATTTAACATTTAATTTATCTTGCATTTGCATACATTCTTTTTTTAAGAAAGAATTATTAATAAATGTAACTATTTAATTTCTAATTGGATATACTGAATTATTTATTAATGAGTTACAGTAAGTATTTAATTGAAAATGTCGGTTTCAAATGAATTAGCATTGAATTAATTTTAATTATGAAAGTAATAGAAAAATATTTCAGGACAATGCGTCTAAATGGAAATGAATAGTTTTATAAGGAAGAGATTTTAATTAAATTTTCTTAATTGTTAAATTTCGAATAATGGATTATCACAAAAAACCCTTTTTATATTTTTTCTCTGTTTTTAAAAATTTCTTTTTGTAGTTAATAATTAAATTAATGGAAAAAAATTAATAATTATTAGACGATTGATAATTCTAGACTTTTCTAAATATTTCTTCTTTCTATATTTTCTGCAAAAATAGAAACAAAAAACATGATTCTAGACATAATTTCAGCCTCCAAGATATACAGCATTAGATAAATTATGTAGAATTATTTCAATGAAAATATTTTAATATATGTGTTTTTTTTTTATATTTCAGATTTATTTTTGTTAACGTTGAAAAATATTTGTGATCAAATATGTAGATTCTATATTTAAAAATGTATTGTTACAAACTTACATATCGATGTAAATAAACGAATGTCGACAGACTTGATATTTATGTTCATAAGATTATTAAATATTTATAATATTCTTAAGAACATTTTTTAGATTCTCGTGTTTTATCAAACTTAAACGCCTTAAATACATGTAGTATATAAATAAAAGTAAGTGTAAACTGAGGGAAATTTCAATTTTTTATGCAATTCAGCTAACATTCAAAATTTCCACAAAAATATTCATGCATTCTTAATTCCTTTAAGAAATCTTTATCACTATGTTATTGCTTTAGTATAAACTTTAAGTAATGCAGAATCCTTCATATAAAATGAAAATATTCAGAGAAATAAACTAAAAAATAATGCAAACATCTACAAAAGATTCAGCAGAATTTCCTTTTGCTGTACAGTACGATTATTTGAAGGGAAATCTGTAGCACTGTCATTCTTTTCCGTCACATGTCGGCAATAAAGTAAGTATTGAAGCTTCAAGTTATCTAAAATTAAATAACCAAATAGCAACAGATACATTCTCCCTTTTTCTTGCAAATTCCGACATTAAAATCCCATGGATCAAGGCATATGTAGCTAACGGGAATGAAGCGGCGGACAAACTAGCCAAAATAGCGGCTACTGCTAATCAAGATCGGAATGTAATGAAGCTTTCAAGATGTAATCTAAAGATCAAGATGATGACAAGATTACAAAAGGAATGGGGAGAAGGCAAAACAGGCCGATCCGTATTTAACGTAATACCTACAGTCTCTCTCAACGCGGCCAATTGGAGAAGAGCGGATGTCCTTTTCTTCCACTGAATACAGCCACGACCCCCGATAACAAGGCCAGAATACATACGTCACAGAAATTGATGACGTCGTTGCGAGAGGTTACAGGATGCGGGAGTAATTTTGGGGGCCGAGGAAAGAATTTCACCCTCTTCAAGTTTCACTGATAAGAAACGAACTCTTCCCCACCCACGCCATTTTTTAGCCAGTGGTCCTTCTGTGTTTGCGTAAACAAGAAGCGCTTTTTCTAATTTGCAAGAAAAATTGGATATACTAAAAATCATTTGCATTTGGATTTACTAAATATCAGGAACAGAAATGCCTCTGACCTGTTGTGTTCCAAACTGTAAAGGAAATTACAGGAATGGCCCAAGAGTAAGTGTTTTTGCCTTTCCTAAAAATGAAGAGCTTAAAAAGAAATGGTTAAATGCCATACATCGTGAAGGATTTTATCCATCTCCGCATAGCAGGGTAAGCTCATTTAATTGTTTTAAAGTAATGTCAAATATTTCTAAATGAAAAGTCATTTATTTTCGCTTTAGAAACTTAACAGTTCAGTAATATATATTATTCGTGATTTTAATCAAGTGCATTATAAAAAAATTATTTCATAGAATGCTGTAACGTAGGAAATATTACTGTCAACAATAATTAGAATATTTTCCACAATTATGTTTTCATGCTTTGTTTAATATTGCATGTATAACAGCTTTTTCATATTTAAATTTTATTATATAACAGCAATAAATACCTGAGAGTAAACAAATTAAAAATTATCCGTACTTATTATTATATATAGTTTTATGTTGTATATTTGTTACTGTATTTAAACTAAACTTTAACTAAGAACTGGACTGCTCAACTACTTTAATTCAAAATTTAAGCCGAGGTAAACTTTTATACCCCAAGAAATTCATTGTAAATGTAATTTTATATTCTTACATTATAATTCAGAAACTATGTACCATACATGAAGAATTTTTGAAATTTTCCAATCAAAAATATTTAGCAGCAGGGATAATTTTCAATAGTTTAGTGAATGAGGAACAAATACATGATTATGGCGAATGCATTTCAGGACATAAACCAGAAAATGTTTATAGAATGATAATTTGGTCAGCTGTAAATTCGTTATTGAATAATTATTGTAAACAATTAAATGACAGTTTGAAAAGCTCTTCTAAAACTATAAAGAAAAGAAAACTTGACAAATTTAGTAAAGTTATCTCTTAAAAAAGTTAGCAGAAAAGGAAAAGGTTTAAAAGCTAAATTTCAACTAGACATTTTTTTTTAATTTATGAAGTAATTATAGTAATGATATTACATCGACTTCAGAAATCACAATTGCAGCTCCAACTGAATTAAAAGGCACCACAAAAACTGCATAAGCTTGTAATGAAAATGTAGAAACTGAAATTTATTGAAGAACTGTATGTTTATATAAATAGAATCGAATCTGAAAATAACGACGAAAAGGGCAATAGCAATTATGAGCAAATAAATTTAAGTGATCCAGATTTATGTTTCAGTATTATAACTGACAAGTTTAGAATAATTTAAAAACGGACTTGCACAACAAAAAGAAATTTTTGCTAAGAGAGCTGAAGGTAGATCATTTTCCACTTCTTATACTTAAAAAAAAGCCAAATAGAGAAAACTAGTTAATTTTTTTGTAGCAGGTTAATTTATTTGAAAACGAAGACTCCACAATTTTTGTTCGAAAATAAAAAGAGAGAGATGGAGGGAAAAAGAGGACAGTTACAAAATTTATAGATGGCTATAATAGCTGGATAGAGCTGTCAACTGTAATTCAGAATCATGAACGTTTTATTTGGCACTTTAATTCCTTTATTGGTTGGAAAAAATTACTAAATAAACTTTTTTTATTTTACTGTAGATGAAAACCAAATAAATTTATATGAATAAAAAACCGAACTGCTTAAATTACTGCTTCAAAGAATTGTTTTTATGATTCTATATTTATCATGTAACAACCTTTCATTTCGTGAAAACCATGAAAATAATAGGAACACCTAATATTGAAAATTTTTGTCTGTTTAATCGAATAATTTAGTAAATACTACGTTGTGCTAATAGATAATATAAACTGAATAAAAAAAAAATTGAAAATTGGAATTGGGCATCATTTAGCACTATGATCAAATGAACAAAATATTCCTGTGTTATTGAAATGAAATCCTTTGCAAAATTAAAATATATGAAATCATCTACTTACAGCTGTATCCATATGGATTATAATCTTGATTTTTTTTTCATTAAGCACAAACGCACTTCAACAATTATTAGCTTTGAAAACATTGAAGAGAAAAGATTAAATATAAATTAGATGTTTATAGGGTTTATTAAAGTAATCAATCTGACTGGAGAAAGACTAGCAAAAACTCTTTTGAAAAGATTAAGTGAACTACATTTAAATATTAGGAATTATAGAGGATAAGCGTAAAGGAAAGATAGCAACTCGATGGGAAAGTATTAAATTTTACAATTTAGAAAAGATGCCCTAAATCCACAGACAATTTATATGTCTTGCACATCATACATTTTTAAAATTTATTAGTTTGTGATACCATTTCCAGCAGTATATATTGCAAAAAAAAAAATGAATATTGCAACTTTTATGTGCTTTTCTATACTTTTTGGGAAACTAAAATGGATTCAGTTAAAGCTATGTATATACAGTTTTTGAAAAATTTGAGTATACATTTGTTTATTATTATCATGTCCTAGAACGATTTGTTGAAGCAAATAGAGATAATACAGTAGTATCCAAAGGTAAAACATTGGATTTTATAAAAGAAATGCTATTTATTTTATACTTAATAGCATAGTTTTTAATATTTCCCAAAATTAACACTAGCAATGAACTATTTCAAGTACAAACAGTTGATTTTGATTCAGTATTTTAGATTGATAAGTAAAATTAAAATTGAAGTTCAAAATTTCAGTAGAAAGTTCAATGCATTTTTATACGAAGCAAAACTGATAGGATGCTGTTTCAATATTTCCGAAGATATATATTAAAAAAAAAACGAATTCTAAAAAGAAAAAGATTATATTCCGAAGTAACAGAAGATGAAGTAAAGAAATTTAGGTTTTAAAATATCAGAGTAATTGATACTGCCATTGTACAGATAGAAAATAGAATTACAAATGTGTCAACTTAATCAAAAAAATCAGCAAATAAAATTCAGAAAATTAAAAGTAAGGAAGAATTGTTGTTGGGTGAGGTGGGAAGAAGCTTAAAAGCATTTTAAATACTAATAATAAAAAAAATCAGCAAAAATGTAAATTTTCTGAAGTAATTAAAGGCAATTACATATAGACAAGCAATAGTACCATAATATGTTTATACTTTATTTTTTGCTTTTCAAAACACTTGAGGTTCCAAATGATTTCTAGCACCCTGGCTAATTTATTGAAAAGAACGGCCCTGGTTAAAATTGAAATTTTATACCACAGGTGAAGATGTATATTTGAAATGTACAAGTGAAAAATATTTCGCAGTAATTATAATTTATTGAAAAAATGGCTCAGATTATAATTGAAATTTTGTACCATAGTTGAAGAAGTATATTTGAAATGTCCTATTCAAAAATATTTCGCAGTAGATAAAATGTTTAGTGAACGCAGAAGGATGACGGTTGCATTTCAGAGCAGAAATCAGAAAATGTGTATAGATTGGAAATTTGGTCTGAAGTCAATGCATGATTGAATGATAAAAGGAAAAGCTCTTCTGAAATAGGAAAGGAAAGGAAACTTGATGAATTTAGTAAAGTAGGAGTAATAAATATATAGTTAAATAAGAAAGTTCTACTAATGTTTCAAAGTTTTGTTTGATGTTTTTTGAAGTGTGGATAGAATGGAATAATATTTTGTAAAATATTGCTTTCCAGGATTTGACGTGCAGCAAATAGTACTAAAACCATTTTTCTGTAGAATTGTCTTGAAATTTATCAATAATATTTTTCACTTATTAGTTTTTTTGCAAAATAAATAGTTTTAAATCTAGGGGAGATACATCTACTGGGAAACCTGCCGTGCACTTAATGCAAAAAAAGTAATGCATACCAGGCGCCGTACCTCCATGGTGATGTGGAAAGCGGTTGCAAATTAATTTTTTATTGGTTCGACAACATATGTGTATTAATTTGCATTGTATGGATGTTAAAGAAACGATGTGAACAAGGGAAAATAATTCCATCTGCCTGTCTGACGAGCAGAGACTCAACGTTGGGAGAATGAAGTGTCACCGCTCGTTGTGACGTCACGAAACACCGCAGGGGCCTTGTTATCGGGGGTCGTGATACAGCCCATACCCGACATACCTACACAAATTCCACCTGGCCCTCTCCTTACAGTAGCTGTGGAGAGATAGGATCCCCATGTCACCGAATGCTTAATGACTGTCTCACGACACATGAAAAAGTCAGAAACAAGTCTAGAGGAAGAATGATACAAGAGAACTGAATCGAATACCATTTCAAGCGGCAAGATCCACTCCATAGTAAATCATATTCATCAATGCCAAGACTCTTCAAACACAATAATTGAGACTAAAATATCACTTTTCAAGATCAATTAAATTATTCGTTCAAAAGTGCTCCTCTCACGTAGGAAATTAAAACACAGGACACAGGGGGATTATTATTATTTTTTATTTTATTTTATTTATTTATTCGTTTTTTTATTCTTATTCTTTCTTTTATCCATCTTGTGCTCATCCAACTGCTCAGACAACTTTGTATTACAGGCACCGGAGGGCGTTATGTTATGTTATATAGCACAGTCATTCCAAAAGGATAATTAATAATTTTTAACAATTTCCATGTACCATCGTACTTTTTAAGAACAAAAAAGTACAACCTTTGAGATAATAAGAATCTTATAATAATCTAGAAAAAGCTATGCGAACGTCAATACAAATTACTATCAACAGTTTCAGTCAACACGGGTACAACAGAATCCTGTAGGTAATTAAAAAGATATTATGGTGCAACTAATCATTTTCTTCACTTCACTTCACTCTGGATTGTATACACATGTAAAAGAATAACTCATCCTGGAAGATCTACTTTTATTCTTCCAATGTCAGCAGGTTTTTAGTTTCATTCACTATACCTAAAAATGAAAATGTCATTCTTTATATTGAAGGAAAATAGTCTTTTTTTAGGTTAGTTATGAAGCTTCGAAGAGATAAGCGATGATAATCTTTTAATTATTTGATTGCCCAATTAATAAGCTTTTACTTCTTTGGATTTGCAAAAATTCATTTTTTTTAATGAAGTGACTTTTACTAAACGAAGAAACACTGGAATGGAATATCAGTTGTTGTGAATGCCTGAATGAATGAATGAAAAAGTCAACAATAGGAAATTTTCAGTGAAAAAAAGTCAGTTTCATAGATAAATAGAATAATTCAAATAGGCAGTGACTTAAAAAAAGGAATAATTATCTTAGATTGCTTCCGAAAACTTATTCTTTGAGTCCATATCAATCATAGCTATTAAAATGGAATTAAATGGAGCAAATATTTATGAAAGAATTAAATTTCTTGAATCTACCAAACACTGTCAATTAAAATGAATTCGCAAAACGTAATTTTGATAACAATGACAACAGATCATCTGGCTGAAGGAATCGGGAATCCTTTCTCTTTCTCAACATTCTTTGATAATTTCCTCAGCAATAGATAATCCTAATTACTTCTTACCAATTTTGAACGATGGATTATCCTTATTAAACGTAACCGGTTACCTTATTATCATAAGTTCCGATATTTAGGTGTAATCTGGATAGCTTTCTTATCCATCATTGAGAGATAAAATTCCATCGTTTTAGGACCATTCTGTTAGAAATTATTCATTCATTTTCATTATTTTGTGAAAACTTTATTATCTTAAGAACAAGTTTTGTGTAACACTTCTATCTACTCTGCAAAATGTATGCTAAAACAGTAGTGAGAAAAGACGAAAAGTATAAATTTCAACCGAGGCTTTTAAGTGACATGAATGAAAAGTTAAAAACATTTGTAAGTACGTTCTGAATAGAAACTCCTTGCCTAAATTTGTTTCCAGTCACATTTTCGACAGTTTCACACTGCTTCTTAAGCGTGCTTCTCAAGTCACCTTCAACATCCTATACTTCAAATCTTCTCCTTCTCACTAGTATTCATTGAGCTACTATTTCAAGTGGCTCAATGGAAGTGGAAACAAGACAATTGGATATCCAAGATCCACAAGTAGATATGTCAGTTTTACATTAATAACACTTTTTTAACATTTACTAATTATATTGGTGTGTCATTAATCTATTGACGAGGTGTATGTGATTGTGAATATTCAATTTATGACTGTGTATCACCTGCATGAATAATTTTCACATAACTTTTAATGTAGTAACCGATATTTTCTTTTTTCTTAAACGTAAAATCCTTGGAGGAAGGGGAGGGGGGATCTCGAAATGAGGATGAGAAGCTTCCTGCATGGTGGTTGGTTCTAGTCAACCTGGAAAAGTATACGTAAAGGTGGGGAGTCTGCCTCCTCACATCGATGACGGGACGTAGTTCCTTAGAGAAGGATTGTATTGTTGCCAGTGATGGCCCTTAAGACTCAAACACTTTCGGGCGGGTCAGAGAGTTTGTGATATGACCGATTTCTTTCCCAAATCCATTTCACCATGGTAAGAGTAAGATATTCTTAAATAAGGTGGTATCAGAACTAAGTTTAGGAAACCTCTAGGCACATCTAGATTATTCGGAATCACACAGCATTGATGGATCGAAAATGTTTACTATGTACGGTAGTTAGTGCTATAAGCTTTAAGCATTCAATAATCATAACCACAACTGTCCACCTGAATAGTCCGCATTCATAACCAATCTCTGATACTAGCAGATAATGGTTTAATCTTAGACAAGACCAGATTATTTTTGATTAAAATAAATAATTTGGCATTCATTTCTTCGCTATCATTTACTTTGGTTTCGGAAATATATACCTTTGATGTAAACTTCAAGTGATTTTTATTATCAACCTAATCGGAAATGTATGTTGCATTTTGAATCGACTGTGAAGTTTTCCCATATGAACTAAGCATTTAGATTCTGCTGACGTCTTTGATTAAGGATCATGTTCTTCTAAATATAAACAGCTATGACTATGAGTGGTTATGATCACTCAACCTTTCTACTGAAATGCTGATAAGAAGATTCTCTTGTTTGTTGTTTTAGTACTGTCGTGTCCAATAGTTATATTATATGAGATTCTGATAGGGATTTCTTTACACGAGGCGATTTAAATAAGGGAATTATAGGTACATTTTAAAAGAATTTGCTAGACTTGAAATATTACACATATACATTCTGAACAAGTATACGTGGCATGAGCAATTCCATACCATATTACTTTTGGGGCTCTTTGCTCCATTGCTAACAAAATGCTACTGCAAATAAACAAGTCACTTTTCTCAACAGGAGAATAATTCGTGACTAGACGATTGATTTTTTTAAAGACCATCTTAAATTGAGCCTAAAAGTTTTATACAAATGAATGGAAGAGTTTTTATGCTCTTGGCGCAAAATTGACAAAATAAAGAATGTCTGGACTTAAGTTTATAATACGCTGTAGGGAATTCTGTTTCTAAGCAACTTAAGAATCAGGAAATTGTTTTCAACAAAGAATAAGTAAATCTTTTTACTGCGAATCTAATTTGTTAAATGAACTAAAAACTAATGCTCTTTGCATAGTTTAGAAGTCAATTTGTGGAGTTTAATGGTCGAATGCGAAGTGAATTTCTTTTGCTGGATTTTATTGAATGCCTATAATACGACTTGGTTTAATATTAAATATTGTACAAACTGTGTGCGGTTTGCAGTTGATTTTATATTTCACCGTGGGATTTGAAACTATTAGAAAATTGTAAGGAATCAATTGGAAATAAAAGATTAAGCAAATGTTTACATGTATACAATTATGCAAATAAAATATTGCTCAAAACTATTTTTCACATTTCTTTAAAATTCAAATAAATAATAGTTTGGAATACCAATTTTAAATCTGTATAATTTCCCCCTAATTTTGATAAATATAAAAATACTTTAATTAGATTTTCCCAAAACAGTTTTCATGGTTTTAGCAGCTACTTTTATACTCGTATATGTTGCAATATCGATTATTGTTTTGAGTATTTCTGATTTTGAGTTGTCCTGATTATTGATATTCTATCATTTATTATAAATTTTAAAAAGATAAATTAGACTAATGAAATACAAAGATAAAAAATAAAGTCTGAAGATAAAATTTCAGTGAAATTTCGAATTAGAAATTTGAAGAGTTTTTTCTAAAAACTTTACAAACTCTGTTCGGTCGAAAATTGCCTTAAATATAGTTGCACAAAAACGAAAAGTAAAAATATTAGTGGCAAAATTAATTAGTGACAAAAAAACTAAAATTCAATGAAATCTATTATCAAGAAATATCTAAAATTCGTTAATTTGACATCATTGATTAACATTACCAATAGAATACAAAAAGTTGTAAAACATATTTTAGGAATAAACTAGATTCATTAGCTGGAATTTTGTAGCCTAAAGAGACAGAGAATTAATTTTTAATCTACAGAAAATAAAGCTTATATGTTTAAGGAATATTTTAGAATAAAAATGCTGAGTTTTTGGGAAAAATCCAGTATTTATGAAAAACATTAGAAATTACACAATCATCTCGTACAGCTGTTACATTATATTACATGGATAAGCATTGAACCTATAGACTTCGGTACTTTTTCTAGCAGAACTACGAAGTCTGCAGGTAAGATTTTTAATAGGCAATATTATAATATGCAACAAACATATGTCAATTGAAATTTAACTCCAGTGGTTCTTCCACCTATATACTCATGTTATAAAAAGGTGATTTGTGTGAGATTTAGATAGAAAAGCATCAAAGACATTTTAGAATATTTTAATACAATTATCGTTTAAAACGTTTTGTTTATTAACGGTTTGATTTGTTCGTTTTTGTAGAATACTGTTTTAATATGGTAGAAAAAGTATAATGTTAATCTATAATTTTACTTTCTAATATTAAGTCTAATATTAAGGAAGAAATACTTATAATTTTAACCTTCAGGCTATAATTTTTAAAGATATTTATTTAGATGTTATGTTTGCACATAAGTTCAAATACTTTTCTAAAAAAGTTATACTATATTTTCACGATAATAATATGATATAATTAGAATCTATAATCATAAAATTAAATACTTCGAATTGCGAAAAACTTGGAATGCAACTGCAAATGGAATGATTACCGAACCTGCGGGAATCGTAGGATAGGTAACTGGAGGGTTAATTAATGCCAGATAAATGATCCTCTACTTTGACAAAAAAAAGTATCCGACTTTATAACGATAGATGTCTGAAGAGCCGAGATCAACAGACTCTTTAAGAAAAATGGGCTATATAATTTGAAGTGCTCACAAGATTATTAATTCTCACTTTCGATTATTGATTACAGAGCAAAGCCTTTAGCTACGTTCATTGCTGTTTTCAATCTATTTGAGTCATAATTTTGAGTTATAATGTTGTATGAGTAAAGAAATACAATTAAGATGTTCCAAAAGAAAATTCGAAATTTTAGAAAAATATTTTCTATAAAAGAAAAATATTGTTTAAAGTAATGAAATGCCAACTGAAAGAGAAAGTAATTTGGAAACTAGTTTATTAATTTGCAATAATCAATGAAGAAATCGACTTTTAAAGGGTTAAAATAAAAAAATAGAAGTTGAATAATTGAGATTTTTGTTGCTATTACTTCTTATGGCACTTGTTATAGACAAGACGGCTGAGAAAGTAAATGATTTTAAGCCCAGAAAGTCTCCCTTGTTTCAGCAGTGCCACCTTGGGTCAAGAGTACAATTTAACTTTAATGCATCACACCTACTTTTAGGAGGAGAATTTCATTCAAATATTTCACTCATTCAACCACAGATCGTAATTTAGACCTGAATCAAAGAACTATTACTTCTGATCCAGTACCCTCAGTAGTACTGCCTCTACTTGCATGACTTTGGAGCTATTTATGCATGCTCTAGCCACCGCACAAACAGTGAGGGAGCCTTCGGCCGGAGGGTTTTGAACTCACTATCTAAGTGAAGTTAGTCCAACGTCCTACCAACCAGGCTATATCGGCCTGCATAGTTGAGACTATTCACGATGAAGCACCCTAAATAAACAATCCAATAGAAGAGTAGGAAAAATAAGTTTGTCAAGAGCAGCAGTTTTCAATTTAACAATGTTCACAAATTCTTTGAAAATGTCGATAATGCGCCCTTGAGACTAACAGACGCTATTTACCTACTCATTGCATCTCGAATGAGAGTAAAAGAAAAAATTGCTCCAAGGTAACATGGTCCAATTTTTTTTAAGTTTTATTTTTTAACTCTTTTTACCAAGTTTCATTTTGCATGCAATGATAGATTTTCTTTTTTAACCTTCTAACTGGGTAATTAGCTCATATTTCGTTTTGCAATTAAAATTTCTTCATAGCCAGTTAACAGGTTAATTACACTTATTATTTACACTGATAAATGAATCTAATACTATAATACGAGGAATGGTTGTCAAGTCGAAAATCCCCCCAGAATTAATAAACTCCGGTAAACTTGGGGATCTGGGGTTTTTGGCCACGAGGAATCGATTGGCGCCGGTTTTGAAGCGCTACGGTCGAGCAGTTCGGAGTTACAGATAGGATATTTTCAAACTTTATTAGTTCGCCATAATGGCTACTTAAATTTTCAAGCGGTAACGTGCTGCCATCTATAGCTAATATGGCGAACTAATAAAGTTTTATGTTTATGCTGTTATAGGCTTATAATATGTTTCTTATGTATGTATATATGTTTGGTTTTTCTAAATAAATTTGTCAAAAATATTGAACTTCAACACACTTCAATCTTTACCTTTACTTTACCTTTGTATAGAATAGTTCCCTTTCCAAACTCTAACTTTGTTTAGAATAGTTTACAATGGTGCACTTTAACCGGTTATCTTTTCACCAATGGTTTCACAAATTTTCTTATGGCATGTATTGTTTTGATAAATCACAATTGAAAAGTTAAATCTTCGAGTTAGCTTCGATACCTGTTTTCTCCGAGCGGAGCTCGGTCACCCGCTGGTAAAATTAAAATCAAATATATGTTATATAAAACTGATAACTAAAATAAAAATGTAAATATTTTGTTTCTAAAGGAATAATATATCCAGAGAGACTAGTCTCCTCTAAACTTTCTCTCATACAGTCTGATAAAGCTGCTATTTCTATATCTCATCAAACTGTGGATCATGGGTTAAGTCAGGAAGGCCTTGATGACACAAGCAAACAATAGTTACGAAATATAGATTTTTTTGGTGTTAATCTAGCAATTTTACTGAATCGATAGTGGGAATATGGCTTTTGGAATCCTTTTTCCCTACTGATCAATACCATGTTTTCACATAGTATTACAGCTGTAATTTGAAGATAATACTTTACTGTTTCTTATTCCTTCTTGTATCGAACACCAATTCCAAACAATACCAAGAGATCGGGGATAAAGGGGCGCAACAACTTCTCAGTGTACCCTCTCAATACCCCTCAGCACCCGAGAACAGAAGTGATAATAGCTCATATGAAAATGACTTTCACACGCTAGCCTGCAAATCCTGTTTTTACCGGATGAATCTTTTTACACACCATACAAAAAGCACACAGGATAAAGAGCAAAAATTCCCAGATCAGAATTCTAACCTGGGATGCCCAGATCGTTAGACAGACGAGCGGGACGCCCAGATCATTAGAAAAATGAGGCACCCTCAGGCCAGGATGTCGACCGAAGATAATACGCAGAAATTAATTGATTTAAGTCATCCCACTTAGAAATTATTTCATAAAGACCCCTGATCATCCAAAAGCAGAAGTTTGACTTCTAGTTCAAATGAAGATGACACAGACACATTCGCTTGCTCAACCCCTTTTTACAGGGGGGCTCATTCACGCATCTCACTGATAAAATACAAGGGAAGAATAACCATGCGCGAGCCAGGACTCGAACCCGGGAAGCCCAGAGCACGGGGAAGACACAATACCCCTAAACCAGGAAGCCGGCATCCGAGTTCTTTAAAGACTCCTTTTTCTTCAAGATAATTTTCAAAGTCACTCATTATTTTTAACAGCTGCTGTTTGGTTTTGAGTTTGGAATTCTGTCTTATCTTCATAATTGGAATTCTAACCTTGTGGATACATGTGTTTTGAAATGGTTAGATTTCATTGATAGACGGTGATTATTTTACAACCATTACTGAGTGGCGGTCCATGACCCAATAAGATTTTAAGTTTATTTGACTATCATGTGACCTTCAGGCGAACTTCGGAGTGGTTGGGAAAAATTGCTTTTAGAATCTACTACATAAATTTTAGGTGGAAGGGTTAGAATTTTGATGCTGTCCATAGAACTAAAACTAAATGATGGCCTTTGTATCTGAAGAGAATCTTGTTTGAGGTTTCTAGCTCAATAAATATTTTTAGTACCCAACCACCACTAATTCACGGCGGTTGAGGCAGTTGGTTCTTAAGCTAGGTACACACAAGACCAAGTATTGCGCAGAAGATCATGTGACCCCAACAGGACAATGGCAAATGTTTCTTAAGGCCGAGTTTACAGTAGATCAATTATAAGACGGTCAGAAGGCCTCGTATGTGTAGAAAAAGGACTGATTTATGCTTGCCATAACTTCATAAGATGCATTCTATGCTTGGCTATAAATTGCAGTATTGGCATCCTTGAATTTTTTTTCGTACATCGTATTATGATGGATATTTACACAAAGTAACATGGTAAAATAAAAATTAAAAAGCGGAACATACCCTAAATTTGGAAATCTATGAGAAAGACGTGGGAAGTAAAATGAAAACACACAAAACACACTTGAAATAGTAGCTCAATGAATACAAATGTCTTAAAAAAATCGTAGAGCGAAAAATGATGGAATTAATCAATAATAAGTGATCAATTTTTTCGCTTTAAGAAAATTGCCAAATTATACAAATGTCTGTACAGTAAGAAAAATATTATACAGTTCAACAGCAGGCTGTTGTCCCGCAGGGACAATTCCTTGCCATCGACTGAACAGCATTGTTCAGCCTTTGAGCTCTGTCTACTAGCTGTATTAATGTTGGCCAAGCGTAAACCCGGCATATGAGATAACCATTTGCCATTAGACTTTTTGGGGCCACGTAATGATCTTGAAGTACGCGAGGCTTTCCACTTTTGCGAAATGCTTGACTTTGTGGTTAAAGCTTAAGAAATATCCTTCTTGCTATTGAAAGAGACTTGATGACAATCTGATGTCCAAAAAGTCGTGTGGCTAACCACCGACAGGAGTATTTCCGTTTGTTTCTCATTATAAATGAAGAACACCGTCCAACATTGATATATCTACCCTAATGAGATGGTTTTAAGTCTAAACAGAAGATATTATCCAATCAGTTATTTCAAATGTTTCTTTGAGGAAGCCGATGACACTGAAACTCGTAACTCTTGGAGGATATTTTGAATCTGTGACTTGTAATGACCAAAAATCCAGTAACTTCTTAAATAAAATATCAACGCAAATTCTGTGATCAAATATCATGTGTGTGCCAACCATGCCAAATGGTAAGTAGTTTTCTTGTTTTGTCCGCCATGTTCTATAAAGTGATATGGAATTTTTGATGTCCTGATCGTTGTTTTGTGTAGAAAAATAATCCATATTGCTGATGCGTTAAATTTGGTTTGTTGAAAGTGAGTAGCTGTTAAAATCCTTCAGACCTGTGGTTATTCTGAAAATCATGCTTTCAATTTAAATTATGGATGATTTTTGAAGTTTCATGAGGTATGGTTCAATTCAAGATGAATATTTTATGTAAATCGAGTGTTGATGTTTCATTAAAATATAATGCTGCTTTATTTTTAATGCTCTTAAGATTCTAAAGAAAGTTTTCTATAATTGAACTTTTTTGTGTGTTATTTTTATTATGAACTGCTTTTCTTAGCATTTAAAAGAGTTAATCATGTTTACAATATTTTTGGATTATATAAGTTGTTTTAATTCCCATTATTAAGTTATTTGATTTAATTTGTATGCAACTTTTTATGGCCTTTAAAAATGATTTCTTAAATTAAATTTAATTTAAATATTTTAAATAAATGTTTATATGGGTGAGAAGGAGGTGTTAATATATAATTCTGTAAGCATTAATTTACATTTTATTCCTAGTAAATATTTCTAAATAATTTTTTTGTATAAGAAACAAAAAGGATTAGCTGTCGGAGAGCTGTATACATTAAAACTATCTTTAATGTTGATTCATATGGTAGCTGAGGATTCTGAATTTTATTGTTAGTGTAGTGTGGCCTGTGAAATGTTGTTAAATATGCTTCGAACCTCAAAATTTATTCAATCTAGAATAATAATAATACATTTTTTTATTATTAAATATTTATTATATTTTAACTTTGCTATTTTTTCAAAGACATGAGTTCATGATGAGGTTGCTTATATAAAATAAAATTATTGAATTACATTTTTTGCACATGCATATTGCGCAGTCAATTGTATGATTAATAAGTTTTAAAATCTGACTACCCAAATTTATCTTCTTGGTGTTTTTTACAGCAAGATAACAGTATATAAACAGCAGATAATTATTTATTCTAAGAAAACAAGATACATTAACACATACTTCACTGAAATTATTTTTGAACAGATATTTAAATATTATATAAAAATTTTAAATCTTATGAAAACATAGATATAAATAATGGGTTAAAGGGAAGAAAGTGTGCCCTTGTGTTTCTTGCCAATATGGCAACCCAATGGAACGTTCTAGCAGCACTAATTCTGCTTTGTTTACTACTTTTTACAATAGTTGAGTTGCACAAGTAGAGTTGTTTTATAAAAAATTGTAAATAAAAAAATATCGATTCAGGATTTTAATTTCGTTTTTTATTATAATTGAAATTTTTTTGAGAACTAATAAGAACTACAATCCTATTTTTAATGTGAATAAGGACAGGAAATATTTATTTTCAATTGTTAGTATGCGCCTTAAAAATTCGTCTAAATTCATGCTTTACGAAATCATCTGAATTCTAACTTTAAAAGACAGCTGCAATAGAATTTTTTGCAGTTCTTGTAATTCCTTTGGATTTTCAAATTTTGTTTCCTTGATAATTTGCTGTATAGGAAATTGTTCAAGAATGGATGTCAGTTAATGTATTTTGAATCTGCTGAATGGATGAAGGGTGTGTGGAATATATATATTATATAAGTGTTGAAGTTAGTATATTATATTTTTTTGTGATGTTATGTTATATGTACTGTCCCTGTTACAAACACAGTCCTTATGTCAAATTTGATAGCGAATCTATTAGATTACTGCTCCCGTTGCTAGCGAAGTCGTAAGACTTTTTTAAGTTAAAAAATTCTGCCCGATACCTCTTCAGATGCCGACAGGCGTTGTGTGCTCTAAACTCTGCTCTTCAAACAACAGACCGGCGCAGCTGTTTGAAAAGATGCTTCAAATTTGTTAAGATAAACCGTGATAGTGAAGGTTAATAAGGTTAAAAGGTTAAAAAAATAATAATAAAAATCTCAGTCACAGATTGAATAAATCTCAGATTAAAATATAGATGATAATAGTTAAATATTATAATAATTATAATTTTAAAACATAAAGCAGTGACCTCAACTGTTGTAATGAATTGTTTATTTTGTCTACCATCTTTATCTTCGACCTGGCATCTTTGGCTCAGCAAGGGGCACACTATTCTTCACTTTTAACATATAATATAATAGTAATCATTTTTATATAAAACATGTTTCGAAAGTAACTAAATATAAGATCCCACCAATGAAATAAGAAATTTCTGTAAAAGATTATAATATTACGAAAGTGGAGAACAAACTGCAACAATTTTAAACAAAACATCATTTTAAGATTTAAAAAAATCCAATAACGCTAATTAAATAATGCAAGTGATGCATTAATTTCGAAAACGCTAAAAAGAAAAAATTCGAGCAGAAACTTCAGATTTAGTTACAATTTTTGCCTACTGGTAGAGTTGCATATTGTAATAGAACTCTAAAACACAATGATCAGAAATGTTCCGTTATGGAGACGAAGAGCTATCACATTAAAGGATCAGACTTCATGGTTTAGTAAGATGTGGTCTATTCCAATGGAATATTTTCCCTTTTTCATTAATACCTAGAAGAGAAAGTCATTATTTTAAATTATTCTGCAATACCAGAACAGATATGCATGGGCTTTTATACTTGCTTGATTATAAATCCTGCGACTGCTTCTTGAGAAATTTTAAAACTGAAAGAATTTGAATAGTTTTTGCATGAGACATGTTTATCCAATAACTTTGGAATACTTTAAATTGTAACAGAAATGCATCTTTATTAATTACTTAGTATTCTTGAGCAATAAACATGAAATTTAAAAAATTAACTTTCTAGTGAATTAAATGATGTTTGCAATCTTAAAGCTACGCATACAAATATAATTAATAGTTTACATTTAATTAATGCAACCTGATTTTGTATTTTTAGATAAGCAATTACTTTATTTTATTGATTCTGTGAACATGCAATGGATTATATCAGATTAATTTTTTTTGACAGGCTGCTTTTTGAAGTGTCTAAAAAACTCACGCATTTTTTTTCTTCATTTGGATTTACTTTAAAGTTTCTTTTCAATATTTCTCTCATTTAATTAGTTAAGCTTTTTTTATAGATTGGAAATTATCATAATTATCATATTGTGGAAATTATCATAACTTCAATACTATAGAAAGAAATAAAAAGATAGATTTTTGTTTCTTTCTGAATTCTTTTCACAAAGTTTTTTGTTGTTTCCTTCAAACCATTGAAATGATTTGAAGGGATGGTTTTTCTGATTGTAATCGAACTTTTTTGCTCTGCTTTTTAAACATTAAACAGAACTATGGGAGAAAAAAAAGAACGAATCATTTTTTTTCTTCGACTTTATGACTAAAAAGGCAAAACAAATTATTCCAACCAACACTTTCAGATTATGTTCCGAACATTTAATATTTTTTGTTATATTTTCTAAAAGTAGTAAAATATCTTCCACGAAAAGGAAAAAGCTTCCTCTTTTAAAACGAAAGGTTTGACTTTTTCATTCGATTTTTTTTTCTCTTAATTATCCTACGCATTATTTTTCTTCCAAACAAAATTTGGAACTGTTACTTTAGAAAAGTTTTCTGACAAATTTTGAGGATTCTTTTGTAACATTATTACCAGAATACGTAATTTATTTACTATTTAATTAAATGTCTTAAATTTTGCTCCTTAGTGACAGTGTAAAAATTTTTATATTTTCACGTTAGGAAATATAAAAATGATTCCATGGAAAAATAAAAGAAAATTAATGAAGGTGATGATAGTAAAATGAAAAATAATTTGAATCACTTCAAGCATACATTTTTTTTTAAAATTCACTAATCAGATTAAAAACGACTCTAAAACAATTTTTTTCTTAATGTAATTTGTATCAAAAAGGCTCAGTTTTTTTTCTATGAATGAAAGATTTATCAATGAATTATTTTAAAAATATAAATCAATTTATGATATTGATAAGTTTGATGATTTGTCTTTGACTGATTGAAATTTTTATTGAGAATCTGTTTTTTAAACATTGCAAAATAGAAACATTATTTAATTCTATTGTTTAAAAAGTATGACAAAACAAAGGCACCTTGTTTTCGTGCTTTTTCTTATTCACTCTTGGCTTAGTGTACCTTTTAATATCCCGAGATTATTACTTTTTGACGATTTTACTTCGCTAAGGGGAGAAACGCAAAAGGAAGAGACCATTTCCAAAATTCATCTTTCTTTGGCTTCGATTTTCGTCCCATTACATACTTCTTTACAGTTTTTCTCCCTTTTGTTTATAGGTGTCATGCCATTTCTGGCCGCATTGTTTTATTTTAATTCAACATTGCGTGTTATTTGCTTATTGACCAGTAGAAAAGGCAAAAAATTTTTAAGAAATGACACACAAAATATCATATACTATCCTTTAATGTGACTGATATTTTTGACCATTATTAATTATAAGAGGCAGCTGTGACCTGGTGCAAATCTCAACTTTCAAACCAGAGGGCATCAGGTTCGTGACCTATTCTATTGAAGAACCGGTGTGTGTGAGGGTCTGGTGAAAGTTAACTAAAGGATTTCCAGCACATTTGGTGTGGAAGTCGGGAGAGGGGAATGCCAGATCAGGTGTGAACCGTCGTGTGAGGGGGTCTGTTGCAGGTTAAATCTGTCAGGCCAAATGTCCTCCCGCTGGTGTGGCGTGGTGTGGAGAGGGGGGTGCCAGTTCAGGTGTCGTCTTCGTCATCTGATCCTGTTTCAAAATTATGAGGTTCATCCCCAGATAGCCCTGGTGTGGCTTTAAAACGGGACATTAATGTAACTAAACTAAACATTGTTAATTTTAAAATTTTATCAAGGTTTTCAATAACAGATAAAGTTTTAACTTAAATTATTATTATTTTGTAAAAAAAAGGAATGTTTAAATTTTAAGAGCAGAAATCATTCCTTTATTTAACAGAATTTTATGTTTAGGCTCCTTACGGTAAATACAAATTGTTCTAAAGTATTTTACAGCGATTTAGAATCTTTTTCATACAATTGTGCATTTTTTCGTTACACAAGTCGCGAATAATCCGACTTCACTTTATTGTTAAATTAAAAGATATTCTCTTTGCATCTATCCTCTCGCCCCTATTTTGTTAAGTAGACGCATCCTGACGCATGCGCAGAAACGTGGAGGTTCTTCAAATCCATGAATGAAGCTATATTCAATATGGGGATTAAAAAAAGTGTGAAAACTACATTTCAGATGTAAAAGAACAAAGTACCTATGAATTCGGATAGTTCCTTCGACTGTAAGTAAGAATAATCTATTTCCCTACTGCCAGGTGCTGATCAACTATTTGATAATCTCTCAGGGAATTTTAGATTGGAAGTTTGTGAGCTGCGCTTTGAAGGAGAATTATGTGAGACCCTTTTTATTGTTGCATGTTGTGTTGTTCATAACGCGTATTCTATGTTAAATATATTTTGAAATTACGTAAATAAATTATTTTTGACCAAAATTATCTATTTACTGTGCCCAGTATAGAAAAACTTAACTCTGTAATCATAAAAAAAATCGAAGATAAAATATTATTTCATTCTAACCGCCTTTGCGATCAGCCGGTTCGCTAGCCTTCACAAAAATTTTCAATTGAATATTTTATGTAAATTGTGCATTTTCTGCAAAATATTTTTAAACTTCACATTTTTTTATAGTTAAATAATTAAATAATACTAACGTGTAGGCCTTAAAAGTTTTGTTCATTGTATGAGGGATTTGGAGGACCTATGGTGATGATCCATACATTAATACGGCTATAATTTCTAATTTCTTGTAAATTTCAATACAAATTATGAGAATTTATTCATTAATTAAAGTAATAAATTATCAACTAAATGTAATTTTTAAAAAAAATCTATAACTTTAAATAGAT
>JAPMOQ010049207.1:0-22609 GCA_026543055.1 Argiope trifasciata
TTTTTATAATTATACTTTTACTCATATAATTTTTATTCATTATTATTCTTGATTTATGAAAGAAATCTTTGTTTAGTTTAGTTAATATTACTTATTAAATTTTCTGTTGATCAAAATTTAATGCAAAATGCAATATTATTTTGAATTTTTTTTTCCTATTTTATGAACAAATTTGTTTATTATAAAATTTTAAATAAAACTTGTTATTTTAGATTAATTCTTATTTGTATTTGTAAATTGAAGTGATATTTGACGTCTTTTTATTAAAAAAAATTGATGATTAATACTTCTGGATTTTATTTTTTTAAAACTGCAACTGAAAATTATAGACATTATCATATTTTAATTTATTTTATTTTATGAAGATACTTATTCTTATTTCTTATCACCAGAAACACCTGCTATGTGTGCTGCTTTCATTGGATTTTTCCTGAGTTTGATGCCCTATATGCATCTGGTTCTTGTAGAACAAAAGATATCTATATTTGCTTTAATAATTTTTTGTTTATTTCCTAATACAGTTCTTGGCTATGGTGTAGGAATATGGTTAAAAACTGAAGAAATGGGCAAGTTCTTTTTTCTTTTCTTTTTTTTTTTTTCTGTTACATTTAACTTTTTTTCAGCAGCTATATGCAAACTATTCCCCTCAGGGGCTCACCTACTATAGGCGAGTACGGGTGTCCCAATCCCGAGGTACCCAGGGATCTTTACTCCCTCTGTGTTTACTCTTCTCTGCACCTTCTACTTCTTCTTCTTGCATACAGCCGACCACTCCGCCGCCACTGAACGTAGCAATATCGACAGGATTTGTTGTGGTCGACCTCTGCTTTATTTTTCCATCCCTCAACGGCAAGCGAGGAAGCTTTCCATGAGAAGTTGTAGCCGCTCTGTTTACTTCTTGCTTCTCATGGACAGCCAAAAAACCCACGTGATGGTGGGGCGTGGTGACCCATTAAATGGGTGGTACATTTCGGTCTCTGGGCTATCAATCGGCCGGTATCCTAGACACATGACTGAGACTGCTCAAGGGGATCAAATGAAGGGGTCACTCCTTGGGCTTGGCGTTAAAGGTAGTCACTGTCCCCGGGGGTGACTCCCAGCTTATAGGTACCGGCTAGCATTATGGCAAGTGTGTTTGTCACAACTACGTGGCAACGGAGTTGCACTGGGTATTAAGTGACAACAAAATAATGCTTTCGGAAGAAATCGTTTTTATTTCAAAACTGTTAAACATCAATTCAATTTATCCTGCATAAAGACAATTTAACAAACTGAAATAAATAAATAATATACTCCGAGCAGACAAACCTTGCCTTCTAGCATTAAATTAATAAAGTTTAAGTCGAGAGAGCTAACCTGAGTCGAGAGAGCGAGCATTCTATTAAGAGTGATTCTGATTATTCCATTAAGCGATGGCATCATAGCCAGAACATCTTGTTAAATATCAAACATACCGGAAGCCACCACCTCCTCGACGACTTCCGATCACGTGATCAAAACACGTCACGAAAAGTCAAGTGATGATTTGCATACAGGGGGATGAGGATTTACATTTTTGATCAACAAAGTGTCGACGTTGGAGAGGACCAGAGCCGGTGACTGTCATCCCTTGTTGAGCTCCGTGGTGAGTGATGCCGTCGGGTCCGAATCTTTTTCTATATCGCATGGGATCTAATATTATTTCCAACAGCAATACTTAAAAAAAATTTCTTTTGTTGTCAATTCTGAAAAATCCTCTTTAAAATTTGTGTCACCAATTCTGATACACCAATCTATGCTTAGAGCTACGGAGAAGTTCCAAATATTAAAAAGTTAAATAATGGAAGTCTTTTAGTTGAAGTAAAAAATAATCAACAGTCTCAAAACATCACAAAATTAAAAAAGATAGGGGAAATCGATATCACTGTTTCTGCCCACCGTTTTCTTAACTATTCCAGAGGTGTCATATCAGAAAGAGAATTCCAGAGTGATCTGGAAGAGGATATTTTAGAAAACTTAAAAGATCAAAAAGTAATGCTAGTTTGCAGGATTACAATTAAAAAAATAATCAGAATCTTCCAACTAATTATTTAATACTGACATTCAATACTCCAGTTTTGTCCAAATCTGTAAAAATATCTTATATCAATTGCCCTGTTTAACCATACATCGCAGATCTAATTTGTAGCTTCAAATGCCTAAAATTTGGCCATTCTGCAACAGCTTGCAGGGGAGATAAAGAAATTTGCCCTCGAAGCTCCCTCCCGGACCACAATAGTAAGAACTGTACATCTACCACAGAATATGTTATAATTTTGAAGGCGATCACCCATCTTACTTCCGTTCCAGCCTACGCTACAAACAAGAGAAGGAAATTCAAACCATCAAAATAACAAAAGGTATTTCATTTTTCAGAAACATGCAAAATAGTAAGCGAAAGAACACCGAAACCAAATCTCTCGTATACTACAGCATTAAAATCAGCCGTTACAAGTTCAGAACCACGCAATTCACAAAATCAGCCATTACTAAATATAGAAACAAATATTCCTGCAATCCGCATAGCAGACCCTGATACCATAACTATATACATACACATATATATAAAACTGACCATCTGGCACTTCTGGAAATAAAAAAATCTTGGGAAGAAACTTCTTCCTCTTCTCTGAAAAAGACTAAACTGAAAAAAGCAGTAAAGAAGGAAAAATGCTAAAAGAAAAAAGAAAAACCCAACACCCAAAGTAAAAGAAACAGATAAAATTGAAGAAAAGGTAGAACATTTTAAAATTTATTCATCTGATGATTGTATAAGTGATATGGATGAGGACAGAGTGAACTCTGATCCCACTAATATTTCATCGGACTATTTTAAATCAATTTTTTTAAACCTAAAGGTAAATGCTCTATCGCCTTCGTCCTTTCATTTTACTTAAAGAAATCTTTTTCCTTTTCTTAAAATCTCTTTGTCTACTTTAGTATCTTAGAACTGCCGAGGATACATGAATAAATCTTCAGAATTGAGAGACATTATAAACAAATACCACCCTGCATGCATTGTACTCCAGGAAACCTACCTTAAAACAGACATGCAGAACATGCGACATTACAAAAATTTCAACAAGCACAATATTCAAAACAGATTTTCTGGGGGCGTGGCAATTCCTGTCGCCACAAATGTTCCATCAATGCCTTTAAATCTGAACGCTAACTTGTAAGCTGTGACTGTACGGATTCAGATGAAAAGTTTAATAACCGTCTGTAGCATCTATTTGCCACTTAAACAGCAAATCAACCAAGCGGAAATAATTTAATTTGCAAATTACCTTCTCATTTTGGGCGATCTTAATAGCCAGAGTCCTTTTTGAGGAAGCACCAATTCCAATCCGCGTGGTCAGGAAATCGAACAATTTCTTGTAGATCATAATTAGTGCATTTTCAATTCTGGCGAAAAAACGCATTTCCATTTACCAGTTCGAACTTTTCATCCTGTTAATCTCGCTATTTGCTCTCCATCTTTATTGCCTTTTTTCAGTTTAAATGTTGACAATGATCTCTATACTAGCGACAATTTTCCTTTAATTTTGACCGACAGTAGATACAATGTAGCTTGTTCTTTCCGACCATCCAAATATGTATTAAATGCAACAAACTGGCAAAAATTCACTTTTCTGACTAATATCAATTCAGAAATAGTGAAATATTCTACTATTGATGAAGCTCTGAAACATATTGTCAGTATTATAATTGAGGCAGCAAATACATTATTTCAAAGAAAACTGGAGTTCGTAGGAAGCAAAGCAAATCGTGATGGGATGCTAATTGCTAACAAGCATAGAAAAGACAAAAGGGGCATGGAATATTTTTCGCCGGTATCCCTCTACTGAAAATTTGATCAATTAAAAAAATCTAGAGCAGAATCGAGAAAAATCAAATGATATGGTAGAAGAATTTCTTGGCAAAAATTCATTTCTGGTATCACTTCAACAATATCTAGCCATCATCTGTGGAGTAAAGTTTAAAAAGCTTCAGGTGCCTCTCATTCTAATACTGTTAATTGATAAAGAAAGCACCATATCAACCACAAAAAATATTGCTAATACCATAACTTCAACATTATCTCACACTTCTAGCAATAAAAATTATTCTCCTGCGTTTTTAAAATACAAAGAGAAAGCAGAAAAGCTAAAACTAAATTTTTATTCTCAGACTAATCTGCCACTGCCCTACAACAGCGATTTTACATTTTAAAAATTCCAATCGTGTCTTGCCACTGTTCATGACTCTTCTCCCGGTCCTGACAACGTTAGTTACTCTATGATCAAAAACATAACAACAGAGTCGAAAAAAGCTTATTATATTTCTATAACCGTATCTGGCAAGAACAGTATTTTCCCGCTTTTTGGCAATAAACTATAGTAATTCCTTTATTAAAATCGGGCAAAGTTCCAACATAGCCATTAACTTACTGACCCATAGCTTTGACTTGTTGTCTATGTAAATTTCTAGTAAAAATGATAAATTGAAGACTTATTTTTTATCTGGAGGCAAATAACCTACTTCACCTGTTTCAGAGTGCATTTCGATGAGGACGGAGCACTCTTGATAACCTTCTTGCTCACGAATCCGATATTCGCTTAGCATTTTTACAAAGGAAGTATCTAGTTGCCATTTTTTTCGACATCGAAAGGGCATGGAGACATGGAATTTTAAAAGATTTATATGATTTTGGATTAAGAGGCTGTCTTCCTGTTTTCATCAGAAATTTTTTAAAGCTTAGAAAATTCCGTGTTAATGAAGAATCTGAACTTTCAGACTCCTTTGTACAAGAGGAAGGTGTTCCACAGGGCGGTCTTTTAAGCGTCATTCTATTTATTTTAAAAACAAATAACACTTCAAAGCAACTTCCAATTACCTTGAAGGGATTTTTATATGTCGACGATCTATACATTTCCTTAACTGTAACGCATATGAATTTTATACAAAGACAATTGCAGATTGCAATCAATAGTATTGCCCAATTAAAATTACTAATGGTTTTACCATCTCAGCATTGAAAATGGCTGGTGTCCACTTCTGTCGGAAACGTAGCCTTCATTTTGATCCTGATCTAAAAATGAAATTCGATTTTTTGGGCATTATCTTTGATAAAAAGCTCACCTTTCAATCTCATATCAAACTTTTACATAAAAAGCGTGAAAAATATTTTAATATTTTAAAAGTCTTATCAACAACATCATGGGGAGCCGACAGAAATTCTATGATTAAAGAATACAAGGCCTTTGCTCTTGCCAAGCTGGATTATGGTTCCTTAATATACGGCTTTGCTAGGAAAAGCACTTTACAAAAATTGGATCCCATTAACCACACAGCTCTTCGGCCTTGTTCAAGAGGTTTCAGGACATCCCGTGTTAAAAGCTTGTATATTGAAACCTGTGAACCGGCCCTGGAATTAAGAAGACAATTTTTGTCACTGAATTATTATTTTAGAATCCAATCGAGTATGAACCATCCATTTATTATTTCAAACCTTGCCCCTTTTTAGTTCGCTTGCAAGGAAGTCATTCATTTCGGTCTTTTTTATAAGAATTTATTACATTCTTTTAGATCTTAATCTACTGCAGTCCTCCTTAATCCATGCAGCTCTTCAGTCAGAAAATACTTTTCCACCTTAGAAAATTCCCGAAATACAATATTTAAATCCTTTTGAAAATGTTATCGTCTGATACAGTAGATATCACTTATCAAGAAATTTTCTTAGAACATAGACACCAGTATCAAAATTTTATTCCAGTTTTTACAGATGGGTTGAAATCAGTTGCTCGTGCCTCTTTTGCTGTTGCTTTCCCTCATATAGTTTCTTCTTTTAAATTTCTTCCTTCTTCAGTTTTTACTGCAGAAATAAGTGGTCTTTTATATGCTTTAGAAAAAATTTCTAATAGTCTGGACATTTTTATCATCTATATGTACTCTCTGAGCATTTTGCATTCTCTAAAATCATGTAACCCTCATCCTCATCCTTTGGTTTTAAAGTTCTTAGATGTTCTTGATAAACTAACTTCTCGTAATTATAATATTTTATTCTGTTGGGTACCATCCCATGTTGGAATTTTAAGCAACGAAGAGGCAGACAAGGCTGCTAAATCGGAGACTAATTCAGTTGTTACTAATATTCCTGTGCACGGCATAAAGAAACTCATTAAAAGGCTTCTTTATTCTAATTGACAGAGATAGTGGGACCAGGAGATAAACATCAAACTCCATATTATCAAACCCCATGTGCAACCTTGGCCCTCATTAGCGAATAGAAAAGCAGATACTATTGTGGCATGTTTACGAATTGGACACAGATTCACCCACAATCATTTGTTGTCAGGTGAACAACCACCACTGTGTTTACGATGTCATTGTCAAATGTCTGTACAGCATATTTTGTCAGAATGCCCGAATTTCAATGCCCTTCATTATATTTTTTGCTTGATAAGATACCTCATGTACAATTCTTTGCTTTTTAAAAATCCATAAAGTTTTATTCGTTTATTTGAATCGTGATCGTATTTTAGCTTCTCCTCGTATTTTCTTTGGTGATTCTTTTAAAATAATATAATTTTATCCATTGTTTGGTGCAGTGTGGTAAACATCATGGCTCTTGCGCCATAAAACCCCCAAAAAATCAAATCAAATGCAAACCATTATGTGCACTTTAATTTTCTAGCATCAGTTAAAAAAGAAAATGCAAATTTCTTGTACAAAATATTAAAATAAAATTAATACCTTTTTTTAAACTGAAAATCAGAGCTTTGGTTTCACTATTTGGTTACTCCCTCGGGGTCGGGGGGGAGGTGGCATCCTGGAATGAGGATGAGAACCTTCCAGCTTATTGATTGGTTCTCGCCACCCTGCAGCGTACATGAAAAAGCAGGGGTCAGGCTCCTCCATTCAATGATAGGATGTACTTACTTAGGGAAGGACTGTACCATGGCTAGCAATGACCCTTAGGACTGAACCACAGTTCCTGCTAGTGTTGCTATTGAAATGGTCAGGTTCTTCAGTATTATGCCACGTGCCTTCAGGCAGGTTGGAGAGTCAGTGATATGATTTTACTATTCTGTTTTGTTCGTACTTGATCAACTATGACAGTTTTGATTGTATTTACACGCTTTTTGTAGATCATGCAAATCTATAAAATATTGAAATCTCATTACTTTAAAGACTTGGTAAATAATTGTGTGTTTAACTATTATGATTCCAGTTACGGATATTTATTCCTGAATATAACTATCATATTTATGAATTTCAAGTGTATTTATTGTTTATGAATGATTATTTTGGAGCTAAAGTATTAAAACAGTGCATCATTACAAAAATATATAATTATTATATAAACTAATGAAAAGAATCCCTTCTATTATAAAAAGAAATTTAGAAATTAGCATTTAATAAAAATTTCTTTAATGAAATTTCTATTTCAACCTTGTAATCGATGCACATTTTAGTCTAACAAATTATTATTCTGTATATTATCTGGTAGAGTAATAATTCTTTGTATAACAATAACATAATAAAAAGGATCATTTTATTCATTAGTCCAGTTAATTTCATAAAGAGCCAGCAGTCTTTGCATGACTATCTGTTAATCAATCATCTATACATTTAAAGTAATTAACAAAATCAAGCCACAGTCATTGCAACAATTTTGATAATTTTTATTTCATATAACAGTTAAAGGCATTTACATATGTACTTAATAACTGCGTCCCCCCTTTCATTTCCCATATTTAAGATAAATCTCAAAAATACTTCTTCACTCTATGGTGAGAAAAATATGACAGAACCTTACAACTGAGCAAATTTCACCAATTTTTTTTATTCTTGTGAAAGCTCATAATCCTCAGATATATCACTGGTAGATGCCTACTCCCACCGTATACCATTTTTGTGAGATAGCTTTAAATAGAACTTTGACAGAAACCTAGCTTCAAAAATCTGACTAATTTCATTAACTAATTTCTCTACTTTTCTAACAATCATAATGCCTGTATTTATTGTACTTAATTTAATGTTATACTTTCTTTGGCAGTGTTAAGATGGAGTTTATGATGTGACTAAGCAATTATTATTAATGTTGATGAATAATTAGAATTTACTCTCTGATGGCAGCGAGAAATATATTATGAATCTTTCAATTTTGGTGACTACACTTTATTTAGGATTTTAAATCATTTAGTCATTTAATATTTCCATAAAAAGAAGGGAAAATATTATGTATTGGGAAATGAAGAAATTAAAGCAACATTTTTTTTCTTTCTTTAGGAATTGGTTTGCAGTGGAAAAATTTAAACGTTACTGGATCTGATTCTCTACAACTTAGTATGCAGAATGTATTATTCATTTTTCTAGGAGATACAATTTGCTTCTTTCTTCTGGCTTGGTACATTGAGACAATGTTTCCAGGAAAATATTTAGAGGGTCAACCTTGGTATTTTCCATTTACTGTATGTTAACTAAATTTGTGTAATTTTTTTAAACTACACAACATTTTTTTATGTATTTAACATCAATTTGTATAACAAAATATTTTGTTAATTAAAACATTCTTTTGTAAATTTCTTATATTATGACAATATTTAATAATTCATAATCTTATAGATATGTACTGATTGTGATATATTGTATATATGTATATGTATGCTATGCCGGCGTCCTGGCACAGGGGTAGCGTGTCTTCTTAGTGTTCAGGGCTTCCCGGGCTCGAGTCCCGGTTCGGGCATGGCTGTTACTCTGTGTTCTGTCTGTGAGGCGTGTGAATGTGCCCCCCTGTAAAAAGGGGTTGTGCAAGCGAGTGTGTGCGTCTTCATTTGAGCTACAAGTCAGACTTCTGCCCTCTGGGTGCTCAGGGGTCTTTACCCTCAGAAGCTACTGCACCCCCCTTTCCGTGGAAACATGGACACGACATCATCATATGTATGCTATACATAGATGTAGGAGTAGATAGGTCTTGCATGTTGTTTTATATTATGCTTAGTTGTAGTACTTTATCATGAGATCAGTACTAGTTTTGATTGTGCTTTTAATAATCACATGGCCTTTGTATCCCAAAATGAAAACCAAAAGAATTGTATCATTTAAATATATTTAAATATTCTTAAAATATAGAAAAAACAAAGTAGTTTCCCAGGCCCAATCAGTGGTACAATATTTTTTAAATATATATATTTCATATTAAATTGCATAAGTTCTAGATCGCTGCCCCACCTAATCCATTTTTGGAAGAAATTTCAAAAACTCTACTTCCTTATGCATACTCAATGGAAAGAAAAACTATGATTGAGTCTACATGCTTTAATACTTATACAAACATTGCCAATTTTTAATTCATATGAAACTTAAGACTCCTAGATGAGTCAGTAATGATCACCTACTTCTTTCCATTTTTGAGATTTATTGCAAAAAACACTTTGACTGAGTTTCAAGCATCAAAAATTGATTTCGCCATTTTATATGAAATGACTAATAAATGATACTTTAAAAATGGTAATGAATTAATTAGTAGTATTTAAGTTGGAGATCTTTAAATCCTTTAAGGTGTTGAATCTAATCATTTTAAAAATTTGCAACATAAAATTATGTATAAGTCTATTTTGCTTTTGTTTGTTAATATGAAACAGAAAGATGTTGATGGAATTATAAATTCATTATCTCTTTTTTCTTTATTTTTTTAATAAAATCTGTAGCAGTTCACATAAATTCCTACTTAAAATTTTCATCTTTATGTTGATTATAATTTCATTTTATGGATTAGTTTCACTATCTTTAACACTGGGATTGAAAAACATACTTAAGGCATATTTTGACATTATTTCAATGTTCATATCCTTATGAAGAAGTCGAAAAATTCTGAAATGTTCATTGCAGCGAGAAAATACTCTGTTTTTTTTCCCAGTTTAAAATAAAAAATTTATGGAGTATATATATATATTCACAAGGCCTAAAGGTAAAGCGCAATTGAGATTATTACTTAGAGATAAGCCATATTACTAGTATAACACACTATATGATAACAAAGGAATTTAATCAACTTGACATGGACTAACACTTTTTCGCAACTGAATACAGAGCTCTGCTGGTGGATTGGCTGTTGAGTGATGGCATGAGCGTCATCAATCAAGATGACGCTCCCGAAACCACACACACACACATGTATTCCTTAGTTAAATTTCCTAATTTTTAGCTCAGTTCAGCACAACTTCATTCTGAAACATCCTCTTATTTCCTGATCCCATTCCACTTTTTCTATTGAATTAATTCAAAATAAGCTTTGTAAAATGCTTTCTTCAGTAGTTTCTATGCTCCGAGTGAAGGTATAAAAAATCGCTAACCTAAACAAATTCTAAAAGATCTCTATAATTTCCCTTATCTAATTCGATGTATGTAGAAAATCTCGCAATACATTTCATTGGGAAAATTATTCCCTCCGCCTTTTAGCTTGTCATCATTTCGTTTGGTGTCATTCTCATTTGTGCTTATTGCTTCTGCTTGTATATAAATCATGCCCCCAGGGATGAAATAAAACAAAGTTAAAAATTCAAGTTGTCTATATTTCTGTCTTCAGCCATGACTTTGCATCAACAATATTATGTTTATATATAGTAGTGGCTAAAATTGGGTATTCGTATATAAATCGTTATATTTTCTAACTTTGTATGCTTATAGAAAAAGTTACATTTCACAAAATACAAACACATAAATTAAAAGAAATTTTATGCCAATTTCAATACAAAAAGCAAAATTCAAATATTTGGAATACGAAGAAAATTATTCTCACTTTAATCAGAATAAGAAACACAGTGATGAAGTAAATAGTAATTTCTAACTTACTTGACAAATCACTGTTCTTTTTCTGGGAACAAATCAAACATTATTAACTGACAGAAGAAGCTGATATCACGCTTAAATTTGGAACAAGTCATTATTGGACTTTTCCTTGTAGAAGGAATGTTTTTATGTAATTAAATTGCTGATTAGAAATTTTGTTAAACCTCTTAATGCACAGCTAAAATTTTTATAAATATTTCTAATATTTAGTCAAGAAGCAATATCTTATAAAGGAATACACCGGGCACCTAGAAAGAGAACTTATATTATTGTGTTAAAAGAATGTGGTTTTTCCTATGTTGAAATTGCAAGACAGCTGGGTGATTCAGTGACTACATCTGGAGTCTTGAAATTTTGTTTACGATTTCAAGATACAAATTCAATAAAAAAACAAATCATGAAATGGCTAAAAAAGGTGCACCACATCTGGTGATATCAGAAAAATAAAAAGGCTATGTCCCCAAAATTGAAGAATGTCCTCAGGGACCTTTTAATGATGCTGGCATTTATGTCAATTCCAGAATAATTGAGTGAAGATTATAAGATGTTGGATTAAGAAGTAGAAATGATCAAAAAAATATTTATTTCAACTTCTAGCAGTACAAAAAAATGGCAAAGGAACATATTAATTGAACAGATGATCAGTGGTCACAAGTTATAAGGAGTGATGAAACATGCTTATTGTTATTGTATAGAGATGGGAAAAATTGGTAAGACACAGAATAGGGGAAGAGCTAATTCTTGACTGCATTCAGGCATCCATGAAAAACTCATTTATTGTTATGATTTGGTCATGCATGTCAGCAAACGATGTAGGTCTCCTTCATGTTATCGATGGAACATTAAATGCATGAATACTACTCTAGAACTAACACCGTCCATCTTTGATCTATTTCCTAACAACACATCATTTTTTTTCCCAGCAGAATTCATCTCGCTACGTTATAAAAATATCAGGAGAGTGGTTTAGTACAGAGCATTGAATTGGTATTATAGTCCTGACTTCAAAATTATTAAGAACTTATGGCATCATTCGAAAACTCTTCTACATATGAATCGTTCATTAAATTAAAGAGAACTAATTGAGACTATAATTGTTCCCGCGCATCTTGCAATAACGAAAGTGAATTTAAAATTCTTATCAGCTCAATGAAACATCAGTGTGAAGCTGTAGTTAAAAACAAAGGCTCCCCTACAAAGTACTGATAACTATTTACAATCTAATAGTATTGCCACTCAACTTTTTTGTATTGTAAATATTTGAATTTTACTTTTTGTATTGAAATCAGCTTTAAATTCTCTTTAAAGTGATGTACAAGCGTTTGCATTTTGTGAAATGTTACATTTCATATAAGCATACAAAGTTAGAAAACAACGATTTTCACAATTTTTTCCACCACTGTATGTATATATACTCAAAAACAAAATACATTTCTTTGTTTCTTTCATTTATTCTTTAAACAGCTCCTGTTAGATATTTAGAAAAATAACTAAGTTTATGTAACTTTTTTTAATGTAAACATATCTCTAAAATCCTTTTTAGTCTGTCAGTTAAAGTTGGAAAATTTTTGTTTAAATAAGAATCAGTTTAGTATTAGAAAAGTAATTTAAGCATTCTTTCTTTTTTGTTAAAACTTTATTTTCTTAACTGCAATTTTTTTTGGATAATATGTCGATGTAATACAGTTCTATTTATTTTGAATAAAACCATTTAAATATTTTTAATTCTTTCAAATTGATAATAAAAATGCTATATTGTGATCATCTTCAAAAATTCAACCGCAATGAACTTACTACATCCCCTGCTTAGTTACGTTTTAAAAACTCTTCCTTTGAGATGTATTTAATTGTTTCTAAAGTTATGAGATATGCTTATTTTCTTTAAAGACTTTATACTGGACTGGGAATAAGAAACCAATAACTGAAGTAATTCATTCATTTGGAATGCATGAACTAAAGCCGGAATACTTTCAGAAAGAACCTTATGGTCTTCGACCCACCATGGAGTTCAAGCATCTCACTAAAGTAATTCTTTCTAAATGTTTAAATTTGAAAAAAAAAATTTCAACAAGAAAAATATTTATTAGTCTTGCATGTAATTTATTGCTATTTTTAAAAAAATTGAAATCATTATTTTGTAAATATGAAAAGGTACTATAGTTTAGAAAAAGCTAAAATTTCTTCCAAATTTCATTCTAAATGGTTTTTTTGTGCTTAATATTTACTGTATTAAAATTTATTTTTATTAAATAAAAAAAGGATGCGGTTTTAGTCATTTTCGCATATAAATTGTCTAATATCATACAATATAAATTTATCCTTATGTTTAGGTGTTTATTTATGAGTTTACATAATTATGTTGCGACATAAGTAATTAAACATTATTTTGTGATTTTTTTTTTACTGATTTAAAGTTTTGAAAAATTGCACAATTGTATTAAACATAGATTAGATATCTAATTAATATTTGCATAGAAATTAACTGTTAAATGTTTTTAATTTTTTTTTAGACATTTAGGAAAGGCAGCAAACCTGCAATAAAAAACTTGTTTCTCAAAGCTTACAGAAATCAGATAACTGTTTTACTTGGTCATGGTGGTTCAGGAAAATCAACTGCTGTCTCTATATTACTAAGTAAACATCTGAAACTTTGTTACATTTTATAATCTTGGAATTATATCTTTTCAAAAAATTAATCTTTCTTTTCACTTTTATAGAAAAATACCATCCAACTTCTGGTAAAGCTACAATAAAAGGTTGTAATGTTTCCATTGAAAATGAAGCCAGGAAAATTCCTAGATTTTTAGGATTTTGTCCAGATTATGATACTTGTTTTGATCATTTAAGTGTGGAAGAAAATTTGTATTTCTATTGTAAGGTTTGTGCCATATTTTAAATATATTATGATTTCATATGTAAACAACAACAAAAATCACTCATTATTATAATTTTAGTTCATCAATAAATTTATATATATATATATATATATATATATATAAACAGTATTTAGCATTTATTTTATTTAAATTTTTATTAAAATTTGCAATTTGGCTTGGTCATGATAAGGATATATTTCATAAAACATTGTATATATATTGTTATAAATTTGTAATGTTGCTTTCCAACTGGAAAGAGCGTTTTACGGTGAGCTCTGTTGGATGACGATCGGATGCCGAATCTGTAATTCCTGAGCTTGGCTACGAATTCAGCGACAAAATAGATAATACTGGAAACTTCGAGAATTTTAACGATTTATCCAATAGGAACTGAGATATGCCTGATTGATCCCGAAACTTCTCAGCCTACCTCCCGGGAAATATAAAAAGCTGGCAATCTCAAGTTGCAAGGAATCGGAGTTGGAATTAAAGATAGATAACGAGTCGTCTATAACGAGATAGATAACGAGAATAACGAAATGGCAGAATAGTTCAGATTTGTGTGGATCTCAATCGATTGTTCAGTGTGTCTCAACTGAGCTGTATGCCAAGTCCGGGCATTTATTGTAAAAGCAGTATCATGTCGTGTGTGGAGTAGCCAATCATGTGGTAGCGAGCCGACAGTTGGATACAACTAAAGCGAGGAAACGGATAACTGTAGACATTTGGAGAGATCAAAGAGTGTAGCTACGGAAATTCCCTCCCCCTGCTGAATTCTATCTGGCCGTTTTATGTAATGTGGTTGTTTTTACCACCGATTACTACTTGTAGGTTACTGTTTGTTGTAGTGTGTTACTGCGTATTACGTTTGTTCTTCTCTGCCGTGTATTGCCATCTGCGTACACTTGTTTCCGTTTTTAATAAAAATCGGCTTTTGTTACTGAGGCTGATTGTGTTTCTTCATCGTCTAACATACCGAAAGAACCCGGAATCCATAACAATATATGTTATTCAGATAATTTTCATAAACTAATTAAAAAATTTATTCCAAAAGTTGCAGTGTGTGCTTCAAAAGTTGCACATAATTGTAACTTTTCAAAGTGATGCAAATTGTAAAATTTGTAATGAAATTACTTCTCAGGATCATAAAATTGGAAATATTATATATTTAACTACTTTACTACTACGTTTATTACTACTACTAACTACTTTTATTAACTACTGCCTGTTTACTACTACTATTTATTACTTTAATTGTTTCTAAATTTCGTTGCTTCTCAGCTGTAGATACATGAACTAAAAGCTCTTTATCATAATTGAAAATATTATGAAAATTGCTTGGCATCCAAAAGATGATTCACCCTTTGGCAGCTTTATTTATCAGATCTGAATCAGATACTGATTCTAAATTGTGGTGATGTTGTCAACTAACAGGCTTTAAAATATTGTGAGAAAATAATAAAATAAATAAGATGATCTAGTACACTACATATTCAGTTGCGCTTTGTAAGTTTATGAACCCAGTTTTTCTTTATTTGTTAGCAATTATTTTTAAGAATAAAATGATGTTTATAAAAAATGGATTTTTTATAGTTATCCTTATGATATATTTCTTGAATCTGTATCACACCAATTTTTGTCACGCAATATAAAGCAAAATATATCATGTTCCACTTTTGAAATCAATTGTTTCTCAGGTTTCTGTCGATATTGCATCAGTCTCAATATTTTTGACACCCTTCGAAATAGCATATTTGTTAAAATTGTTTTTCTATTTTCTAGATGAAAGATTTTGAATCTGAAGGACTCAGTTCTCAAATTGATCACATACTAGGAATTCTCGATTTAGAATTGAAGCGGAAATCAATGGCTGGTAATTTATCTGCTTGTTGGAAGCGAAAATTGTCTATTGGTATAGCACTAATTGGAGAATCTGAAGTAAGTGTAAAATCAAACATTAATGCATTGTGAGACTTTTTTTGCCGAGAATTTTACACATATTCTGCAACAACAAACCCGCTCCCGACATAAAATTGTGAACCTTGAGCAAGGATATGAATGCTACAAGTACTTAGTTTGTTGCATACATATCCTTGCTACAAGCTAAGTCCAATGTCCCGCACTTTTGTGCTTAGTAAATAATACGGAGAATAGAATATTTTTGTATACGATGGAATATATTTTGAATGCTTTGTTTCGAATTTATTACTGTATTATAATTTACCGAATTACAAACAGAAGGGGCGCAAAATTTATCTTAACTACAAAATGGCACCTAATTGTTAATTTCCTATTTAAATAAAAGTAATTGTTTAATAATTAATTTGCATATAATAGGTAATTATGAGTAAATTTAAATATTTGTATGTTGTTGGGAAATAAAAATTGTACGATTCAATAGCGAGGAATAATAGAAAACGGAGAATCAATACGAAAATCAATCATACAATCGGATTTTATCTATCGCGATTTAATGAATTTCTCTTTCTCTCGAATAAAATGTGAAGGCAAAAACAAAATAAAAAAATTTAAATTTTTTCCCTTTAAGTGTCCAGCACATTTGTATCAGAGAAAACAAGTTAAAAGATGTTCATGTAATTGCTGCGCCACTTTAATATTAAATTTATACCCGTATTTTCTCTAAAATTTTCATTAACAAGTGATCAAAGCAGTCTGTGGAAGTAAAAATTCATTAAAATTTGCGTCAATCGTGTTGATTTTGTAGCTGATCAGTAACAACAGTAGGTGAAAAATTACATCTGATTCACTTATTTAGTTAAATGACGTGTAAGATTCTATTGAATAGACGAAATTAGAATCAAATGTCCAACATTCTGCATACTTTATTCTTGTTAACGAGTCATCGAATTCGGACAAAATTCGCTTATTTCGATAGTTAACTATGCAATAAATTTAAATTACCTGAATCTCTTTTTGCACCCCCCTTACATACACAGACACACACACACACAAAACCACTGAAGAAGTGACGAAACTCAAATTCTCGCCGAAGGAAGGGCAGTTGCGCATTAGTGTCGCCAGCTCGGATTTAATCAAACTAAACATGAATCACACAATTTTACCTTGGATACTTGTTATCGGCAAATCTACCATTTCACAGAAGCAGTTATTTTCAACTACGGATTCCACTCGTTGTAAATTAAGAAGCTTAACTCTGGTATTATTACATTTAATTTGAGAATCATTCTAAAATTGACAAGAGTTAAATTACTAACATAAACCTTTTTTGGAAATGTTTTAACACAATATGGACAGATAGTGCATTTAATGGAAAACACATTAAATGCGCTACATGAAGTTAATTATTGTGACCTTTATTTAAAAAGGACTATTATAATTATTAGTCATGATTAATTTAAACTTTTCAATTCCTACGATATACAAGTTTAAATTTTTGTAAAGCTTTCCAACGCAATCAGTTTCAGTGTAAGGAAGAAAGCTTTACAGATATTGTAACGGCTGCTGAATGTATGTCAAGTCAATGACCTCCCCTCCCCCCCTGGCCTTGCCAACTACTTGGCGACTTTTTAAAATTTTTATTTATTAGACGGCCATAGACCCAACCTACCCGACTGGATGTTAATCTATAATGAACTGATTAGGAAATCAAAGACAAACATTACAGAGCTCATTACAGAGTTTTTATTTTTATTATTTCCAGATAGTGGTTATTGACAACCCTACTAGTCACATGGATTCTTACAGTCGCCTGATTGTGTGGGAGGCTCTCAAAGCAGAAAAGGTGTTCAGAACCATTTTTGTTACAACTTCGTATATGGAAGAAGCGGATGCTATCGGTGACCGAATGGGTATTATAGATGAAGGAGAACTTCAAAGTTTTGGGACAACATCTTTTGTGACAAATTTATATGGTGTGTAGGCGTATAATGGATGGTTTTAAATTTTTGTCCATTTGCATTATATTTTACTTAAAAATGCATTAACTAAAGATTGTGTTCATATAATTTACTAAAAACTTTATCTTATCATTCTTACCAAAGAATTTGTACAGTAAAATTAGGGAGGGAAAAAAACCTTGTCACTCTTCCAAAAGGTTTTTCCTTACACTAACTTCATATTTTTTCTCAGTTTTCTTAAAATGGCTCCATAATTTTTTCATCAATCTCTTTATCGATATTGAAAGGTCCTCAAGTGCCCGAGATATCGTTGCGAAATTGTCTTCCCTTTTTCATTAAATGTAATTGGTTGAATATTTGAAGGCATATGCTTTGTTTGTTACAGACTATCCTAGTTGACTTTGGAGACAAGGAGGGTTTTTTGAGGACTCCCAAAGAATACATTGCTTTAATAGCCGCCATTTAAGAGTTTTTATATATGAATTTAAAAATATGGGTTGCCATTAATTATTAATGTTTACAGAAAGTGGAGTGCTAAGCAGGCTTGTGATCTTCGCAAGCTACTGAATGCTCAAACTGAAAGAAGATATGCAGAGTTGTCAAGTCCAATAGAAGAGCTTCAGAAGAATTAAATTGAGAAGAATCTTAGCGAAGGGGCAGCTGCATCTGTGGCAATCGAAAGTACTTGAGTAATGAAAATAAACATGCATTACTCACCTCACCTGCGATTGCTCTTTTCGCGCCAAAATGAAGTCATATCGAACGTATAAAATTAACATTAATGCAAGTTGTTATTAAAACTGATCATTCAGGCATCAACATAGAAGAAAGCCAATCTGAAAATATACCAAGCATTTAATTAGTTGAAATTATTAACAGAATTATATACAGGAATTTTAGTATGCGATGGAGCTGTAACACACTCATCGCTAAGTGAGCCAAAAAAGTTCCAATTTCGTTTTTAGAAATCACTGGAGTTCAGTTGTCTCAGTAGCAGTAGAAGTGCTTTCCGTGATAGCATCTTCGAATTGACTATTCACCACTTATTACACCGTATATTGATAAAGGTGGAGAACTACGACCTGTTCGAAAGCCTATATTGTTTGAATTTGTCAAGAGTGGGCATTTCCGTTTCTCAAAAGAACACAAGAATTGGGCAATAGAATATTGCGAAAGTGTCATGCCGTCCAATGAGACATTTTCAATCATATCATGCAGATGATAAACTACGAATATCGATCAAACAGCGCAAAAATATGGATACTATTTGTATTGCCATAACACTTCAGCTAGTGGAAATAATATTATAATTTTTCGGGTGTTTTCTAGACATTGTATGGATCCTTTGATTTCTATGGAACATTGTTGAATATCGAACGATGTTAATCAATATCGCAGATAAAAGGTGTACCTTTATGAGGATGAACACTTCCATCAAGACAATGTTTATTGTCATAAAGTTGGAATTGTTGTTGGATGGTTCAAAGAAGATTATGGAACATTTAGCTTGCTTCGTTGGTCCGCACAATCCAATTTAGACTATGTAGGATGAATTCGAAAGGGACATTAGGCGACTGGATTCAGTTCTATTAAAACTTAAAGAATTCAAAATTGCAGTAGATCAGATATGGTCTCAAATTCCTCAAGCCACATACCAACAATTCAGACAGACTGTTCTATGAAGAACCCATGCAGTATTAAGAGCAAAATCAAATCCAACATCGTATTGAGAAGCTGGTCATAATAGTTTTTTAAACTTATTACTTGGAGCATTGTCTTCAAGCCAAAGTTCTATAAGCAAAACAGTAATCTTAAAAAAAAAAGGTCCTGAATGTTATTGTTTTATTTCATGTGTTCCCTTAATCACCCTGAGTGCAGAATGCTCAGGTAGTTTCAGCACGGAAGAAAAATAATTCTAAAATTATTGTATAATTCAGTAATATTTGAATCTAATGGCAATTAATTTACTTTAGTTAATGTAGCAGTAGCATTTAAATTTCAATAATAAATATGTGTGCAACATTCAAATGTTCTAATATAAAAGTGATCTCATATAAATACATTAAGAAATGGTCTTATGAACTAAATATAAAAAAGTAGGAGAATATGCACAAATATTTTTGCATTATATAAGTTATTTAGTGAAAGACTTAATTTTTTGAATAGTTAAATTATTATTTTTCGGAAACCATTTTCTTAGTGTGAAATTTAGTTTTAAAATTTATTTTAGTATGAATAAAATATTTCGAAGAATATTTAAAGGGTAAATAGTATTTAATTTGGATATATTTTTGATGAAATTGAAAAACTATTATTATTACTTTAAAATTTATCTATTCTGCTAAAACGCATTTTAAATTACATTTTTAAATTTAATGCATTTTAAGCATATAATTTTTTAAAACATATTTTATCAGTATTTGTTATACACATGTGTGTGTTTCATGCATTTCTTTGGAAAACAAATTAATTGTTTATGCATCATCCCTGAAATGAAAAGGCAATTCTGCAAAACATCGTTTAACTTAAATGTTAAATATACTTTTTAATGTACATATATATCTATATATATATTTGTATATATATTTGTTATTAATTATAAAGTTCATTATTATATTAAATGTTGAGTCATTTCAAATGAATCTTTAATTTCCAGAAATTATAAATAGATTCTTATTTTTTATTTTTATGCTACAGGTTTCTTTTATTATTTCACTTTTTAGGGGCTGGTTATCACCTTTTCATTGAAAAGGATGAGTCATGCAAAATTTCCAATGTGACAAATCTGATTAAACACCATGTTCCTGATTCAAAGTTATACAGCTCAAATGGAACATTAAAATACATTTTGCCTCTTGATAAAGCCCCGTTATTGCAATTTTTATTTACTGAATTGGAAGAAAAGAAAGACTCTCTTAAAATTTCTAATTATTTTGTGTCACAAATAACTATGAAAGAACTTTTCGATAGGTGAGTCTATATTGAGTATATTAATACACTGGACATTTATGTTTATATTTTTCTAAATGCTTTTAACAATTGATTCTTCATATGTAATATCCAGTAATTTCCACTACAATTTTTTTCATATAATATTTACTATACAGAAATATGTTATATGTATGCTATATAATATTTATTACATATTTTTTTACTCCACATAATATTCTAGTAATTTTATACTTCCCGCAATTCGGAATTTTTCCATGCTTTTTATATGACTGTCATATTGAAGAATAAGATTAAATCATCTTTATAATTTTAACACATTGATGCAAAGTTGCAGGTATCACAGGGAATATGAGCAAGTTGCAAAAGGGAATTATTAAGTCTATCATGATTCATATGGTTAATCTTCTTTCTGTTTACCTTATGAACCATGGACTGCATAATCAGATTTATATATATTGTTACAAACTTATAATGTTGCTTTCCAGCTCAGTTAGACCAGTTACTGGAAAGTTTACTCATTTTACGATCACCTCTGTTGGGTGCTGATCTGGTGCCGTGTTAGTGATCTCAACGCTTGGGGAAGAATTTGGCAACAAAATAGATATTTACTGGAAACTTCGAGAAATTTGACAGTTGACAAATAGAAACCGAGATATGCCTGTTGGTCCATAATGTTCACATCGCGCCTCCCGGGAGCTATAAAAGGTCGGCAGTCTCTAGCTACAATCATCAATGGAGTCGGAATCATGTAAAGAGTCTATGATTTTTCGTTAGATTAGTCCATCGAGGAGCCCAAGCGAATCGAGTTTATGCTGAGTCCTGTTGTTTATTCTAGAAGCAGCATCTGTCTTATGTTGAGCAGCCTGTCGTATAATAGTAATTTGAATACAGCTAAACTGAGGAGACAGTGTGGACTAGTGTTTATATCGAATGTATATTGTCGTTTTGTTAATAAAAGATGTCGTCTGTCGTAAAGGATTGTTCATTTCATCGACCGTCAACAATAAATAGAGCCCCGACAGAAGAGTAAATCCCTATCTAACTATATATATATACATCTCTTACAAAATTTGAAATATATAATGCTATTGGGATTTTATCTTTATAACATTTGTATTATGTTTATAGAGCCTTACAGCTCAATGTTTGCTAGGTTTTTATGAACTTAGCCATAAATTACATTTGTTTGAAAACTTTAGAATTGTTATAACTTTTTTAGTTACAAAAAAAGCAGTATTGCAGCAATTAATCTTTAATTGCTGCAATATATATAAACAAATACAAATAACCTTTTTCCTTCGATTTATAGAAAAATAACATATTACTGAAATTGAAGTATCGTATTAAGGGTTTTTAAGTTTGTATTATAATGTTATTTAAGTTTGTAAATTTAAAATTATCATTTTTCTGAATGTAGTGGTGTAATGTATCTGTAGAAACACTTAAAGAAATTCTTAAAGTAACGATATGCATTTCGACAATTGTGCCAAAAATCAATCAATTTTATAAGAAATTACATTTTATTTATTGCATTAAAAAGAGAATTTATTTTTAAAAAAGTGCAGCAATAAATATAAATATTTGCCAAATGTTTTCAATTGACATGATTAGGAATAAAATAACTTGAGGAATAAAATATCTTAGTGTTTTCATGCTTGAGAAAATTGAGGTGTGTTTTGTTCGCTCTAAAAAATCATACAAAATATTTGCAATTTTGAATCAATTTTATGAAAATCCCATTTTTTGCTTTCTCGTTTCTTTATACGGAAGTAATGCAATCATTAAAAAATTCGAACTCGAAATCTTGACATGACTCCATGTTTCAGACCTCTCAGAATTCGAAAAAGACATTTTCGGAAAATGCCTGTGTGCGATAAAGATAATATATTTATAAAAAAAACCCGCTTTGAGCCAGACGGGTGAAATTTGGTATATTATCTTAAAAGCCAAATTTGTATTTTCTAGCTGAGCAAAATCCATACAAAGAAAGTCTGTCTGTTCAATTGAATATAAGATAACGCAATATCTACAAAACAGAAAAAATAGGCA
>JAPMOQ010049207.1:47609-72321 GCA_026543055.1 Argiope trifasciata
ATTCATGTTAGTTCATGGAAGTAAGTATAATTCATATAAGTTCATGTTTGCCTTAACTACCACAGTATTATTAAATCAATAATACAGATATTTTAAAAGTCATAGAAACTTTTCTATTGTATTTTTTCCAGAAATATAAGGTTCCATATTTATTTCATTACAGACGCATGTCGAAATCGACTTAATTTATTATTAGACTTAATTTATTGCCTATGACAAAAAGTGCCCTTACTTTAGTAAGGACTGATTTAATTATTTAATCTGAGCTTTCGTCCAGATGCAGCAACACATTGATAAAAACTAATTTTTCCCAAGCATACATAACAGGTTAAATTTACAAATCAAACTGGTATAGGTTAAATTTACCAATTAAACTTTTATGGGTTAAATTTATAGATTAAACTGGTATAGGTAAAATTTTATTTATTTATTTGCCATATAAATAGTTGAAAAATAAGCTTCAAATGTTTCTTTAATTGATTAAAACAGAAAATTTGTTTGTCAAAATAGTAGTATCATTGAAAGTGTATACATAAATTTTAAATTGAAATAATAATTTTGTATTTTAATAATTTTGGAAGTTGTTGTGGGGTATCAATAAAATTTTACTTAATTTTTAATAATTAAAATTTTTAAAAATGCTTCGAGTTGTATATATCCGCCCTCTAAACTATCTGTAAGCCAAGTTATCTTCAGTTCTGATGGTCCTGACCTACAATACACCAAAACACATATACATTCATCTCTATTATATGTACATATAAAGAAAAATTTACATTTCAACAATGTACCTTGATTTCTTATCTAAATGTATTATTAAAATTCGAAGCTTCGGTTAAACTACAGATCTCATTTTTTGTCAAAATTACAGTTACAATTTTTCCCTCTCATGGAGAAAGCTAGGGCAAAAATTTCAAATACTTCTTCATTATATCTTCTGTTTGTGATAAGTTATATATGGCTGATTGATCTTCATTCACTGTTATCAATGCCATCGGTATTAATTTTAACCATTTATTTTTTCATTAGTTATTCAGTGAGAGTAGATCAGTTAAGGATTTTTCAGTATTAGTAGTTCAACCATTAAGCAAATACTAATAAAAATTAAACTACATAACTCTTTATGGGATGTCTTAGAAAGGTAAAAAATCTTTGTGTGATGACCACAATATCCTTTGTAGAGTTAAAACTATAAGGCATTTTGATTTTTCTGTTAAATATTTGCATGATGACAATTTTTATCCACAGGTCGAGAAAAAAATCGGCTTTTGTCCTGAAGAGAACGCTTTATTTGGATTTTTAACGGGAGAAGAAACTTTGTTGTTGTTTGCAAATTTGAGAGGTATCCCACAGTCACAGATTTCGAATTGTGTGTCTCATTTAAGCAAACTTTTAGACTTAGATAATTTCTTGAAGCATAGGGTTCAGAACTACAGGTGAGCATTTATAGGATTTATAAATGTTATACATTCAGTCTAAATGTATCTAAAGTAATGGCGTATATCAAAAAGACCCCATGTAATTAATCCTACGTTTTGATTGGGTTAAAGTTTTATTCCATCTTGCTTTACGTGTCAATGAAACTCAGAATAAGCCTACAGATATTTAAAAGGTAATCAATCTCTGTCAAATTTTCATTAGTATTTCAGATATTGTTTAAAACATCTAAAACGTAAATTTTTCTTTGAATCAGATCTATTTAAATTGAATCCCAAAATAAAACATTCTAACATTCGAGCAGGCAGTACACCTTCCTTTCTAAATCCAACTATTAGAAAAGGCCTTATTCAAAAATAAGTCTTATCAGAAAGGCGATTATTGTTTATAGCTTCATCAACAATTTCCGATATAAGAAGATAATAGATCAAGCAATATTTTCGTTTCTGTGTCGTGTATTCAACTAAACGACAGTAACGGAAAAAATGTGTCTTAAATTCAACCAATTGAATATGTTTTAGACAAGGACGTAGTCAACCAGAAAAAAAGTTGCTATAAATTAACCATGAAGTGGAAACTGTCATATAAATTTACTAGCCTATAAATATACCTATGACATCACAGCAAAGTCTTTTAATTTTCATATGTCCACGAAATTATGAACTATAATATTCCGTTTGATAAAGTCTTAAAGTGGCAAGAACACTTTAAAGCCTTATCAGGCTCGATCTTACCTAATCAGAATAAGAAGTGCATCTGGAAAACGTGAGCAGTCTCCTGTCAAAAGCACAACACGTCTGGTTGTCGTTACATAAGCCATTACTTTTCGATGTTTTTAGCTTGACCTTGTATATTTCTTAGAGCGTAATGCAATGATTAACTGAGCAGAAAGAAGATTAAGTGGCATATTTAGCGAATAATCGTATGCGATTGAAAACCACCCTTGGCAGACAAAATAAAACTTAGGAGCTAGGAATTCCCTAAATGAAAAGGAATAATGTCATTATGTTACACTAAAATTCGTATTGAGCTGATTCTGTGCTCCCTGCAGAATTGTCATTGTCAGTTGCACCCCCTATATATATATATATATATATATATATATATATATTGTTCTTATTTCCCTTATAATTCCCGGAAAATTACCTTTTTTAAAATTATTTTTTCATATAGATTTGTAAATTTTTAATTTTATTACTAAGTTTAATTGAGAATGATATATTTTTGAAAAATGGTGGCTTAATAAGTTATATTGATAAAAAATATAATCCTCACAACAAATTAAATTTCCTGTGGGATTAAAAAAATTACAAATTATGTGAATTTCCGAAGAATTATTCTGCTTGCAAATTTTCAATTTACCAGAGAAAATTTATTCTTGAATTATTATTATTTTCATTTGCACATCAAATCATACCAAGTTAACTCTAAAACTTTGTCAATAATTATTTTTTCGCATTTTCCCTTTATTGTAAAATTTTTCGAGTAGCATCTTTGTTAATAACAGTTTAAGGAATTTTTATATAATGTATATGATCCCCAAAAGAATATTAATTATAATCAATACTTATCTTAAAGGGGAGTTTGCATTCGGCTAGTAGGCAGCGCATGAGCAGAAATGCTCGAAAATAGCATATAAAAAATGCTGCACGGCCCATGGCAAGCATTATGCCTATAGCCCCCGATGCACTATCGGGGGTTGTGCAACAGCGCGCCACTATGCTGTATTTTTTTTCTCCTTCATATGAGTGTGTAGAATTTGACGGGTTTTTTTTTGGTGTGAAAAAAATGGATCACTTATCATAGATTAATTCCACCATTTTTTGCTCTTTATTCTTTCTGAAAAAGATTTTTTTTCCATTTTATTTTCTATAGTTTTTCAAATTTAAGTATGTAGACTTTTTTTTTTTCATTTTATCATGCTTCTTTGTGTAAATATCCATCATTTTAATGCAATACGCAGTAAAGAAAAAAAAATTCGCGGCTGCTCAAACGTCAATTTATAACCAAGCATGGGATGCCTGAGTCTATCTTATGAAATCGTAGCAAACATAAATCAGTCCGTTTCTGAGCATGCTTTGTCTTACTGACGTTTTATAATTGGCCAAATATAAACCCATCTTAAAAGATTATATTGTAACGGAAATTAGAATTCCCCATAAACACGGGGCCATCGATTTCACTTCTGATATACTATATGAAAAATGCGTTATCATAAAGTTACGCTGGCGGGAGGATTTTTGTGTACTAAGTTTTAGAATGATTGATCGTATTTAATTTGATTATAATTCTTATAAAAAACGAGCATCAATTTTTTTTTTCATTCTTAATTTTCACAATTTTCTCAGTTTATCTACCAAAAGAAAACTAAGTGTGGCAATTTCTCTTCTTGGAACACCATCACTAATCATTTTGGATGAACCAACGAAAAAAATGGATCCAGCGTCATGTAGATTTGTGTGGAACTCTTTACTACAAGCCTCAAACGCTGGCTGCACGATTCTACTGGCAACTCAAAGGTGATGTTCAGTCTTTATTTAAACATTACAGTATGAAAGTAATCTACGAGGGCCGTTCAGAAACTAACCTCCGGTTAATTGAAAAAAATACACCAAGTTAAGTAAAAATATTTTAATATATACATCTTACAACTACATCTTTGCACTATTTTTCGACATAGTCTCCATTACGATTGAGGCACTTATCGTATCTCTTCACAAGCTTTGAAATTCCTTCTGCATAAAAATCACCCGCTTGTGCCTTGAGCCAGCCTGTGACCGCATCTTTGAGCTCTTCGTCGTCATCAAACCGCTGGGACCCGAGCCATTTCTTCATATGCATGAAGAGGTGATAATCGCTTGGCGCCAGATCTGGGCTGTAAGGTGGATGGTTGAAAACGTCCCACTTGAAGGACTCAAGAAGGGCTGTTGTTCTGCGAGCAGAGTGAGGACGGGCGTTATCGTGCAAAAAAACGATACCGGAAGTCAGCATACCACGGCGTTTGTTCTGTATAGCCCGTCGTAATGCTTTTAGTGTTTCACAGTACACGTCTTGATTAATGGTCGTCCCACGTTCCATGAATTCAACCAACAACACCCCTTTGGCATCCCAAAACACCTTTGCCATCAGTTTTCTGGCAGAAAAATCTTGCCGGGCTTTTTTTGGTTTGATAGGCGAATCTGAATGTGCCCACATCTTTGATTGTTCTTTTGTCTCAGGGTTCACGTACTTAATCCAGGTTTCGTCACCGGTCACGATTCTGTTTAACAATGGTTCTCCTTCGTCCTCATAACGTGACAGAAAGTCTAATGCAGAGGCCATTCTTTGAGTTTTGTGGTGGTCGGTAAGAATTTTCGGCACCCATCGTGCACAGAACTTACGGTAACCCAATCTTGCTGTGACTATCTCGTACAAAAGAGTCTTAGAAATCTGTGGAAAATCAGTAGACAACTCCGCCATTGTGAAACGTCGATTTTCACGAACTTTTGCATCAACTGTCTGAACGAGTTCGTCAGTCACCAATGATGGTCTACCACTCCTCTCTTCATCATGAACGTTTTCTCGTCCACTTTTAAATAAACGTACCCATTCACGGACAACTCCTTCACTCATAACTTTTGGTCCGTACACGGCACAAAGCTCACGATGAATAGCTGCTGCAGAGTATCCTTTGGCTGTAAAAAACCTTATAACAGCACGCACCTCACATTTGGCGGGATTTTCTATTGCAGCACACATTTCAAACTGCCACACAAACTAAACTAGCTCAGGTACGATGTTCACTCGACTACGGCTTGATGCCGACTGACCTGCTGAGTGCGTGAATGCACAGATGGCGCGCTACTCCCCCCACTACCCGCACTGTGACCAATCGGAGGTTAGTTTCTGAATGGCCCTCGTATATGTATTAAATAATCAAGAAAACCAAAGATTCTATCCCCCAGCCCCAACTATTGGCCCGATTTCAATAATTTTTATTTTTCATTATCTTTCATTGCCACCAAATAGGTTATAAATAGTCGACCCGCGACTAGCTCCAAATTTCGCATGTAATTTCTAAAAATCATTTCATTATGCATTCTCTTGGTGCAAAGTGCAATAGAATTCTTTAGCTATAAACACGGTACTGAATAAGACAATTTTTTATATTAATGCTGACGACTTTTAGATATATCATCACCGTCCTCCACCATCTTCCAGTTTCAAGTAATATCGTAAAATAAAACTTTAACGGGGCTCCCCAGCGTCATCAACGAATCTGATTTCATCAATTTTTCTTCTCGTGTATATTTAAAATTATCAGTAAAATGTTAGATTTAGTCCCCCAATGATCGGTCAGACTTTGTCATTTTTTTTTATATTACATGAAATCTCATGACCCCTCGATATGTCAACGGCTTCCACTTTCCCCCATAAACTCCCATTTTCGAGAGATATTGAGAGATGTCTGAGTAATTCTCCCTAAAATAACTTTGCGTCAATTTTTATAGTCTAATGCAGGGGTGGCGAACCTTTTTATATTAGAAGGCCAATTTTCATTTTACCATTTTTGAGAAGGCCGCATCCATATATATATACGATTTAATTAAAGGGATTTATATGCAAAATTAAAATACATAATTTTCTTTCCAATTAAATAGTTTATTTTTTAAAATGACATACAATTAATAAATTCCAAAAAATTTGACATTTAATTTTACGATCCAGAAAATTTAATGGGATTTCTGTGGTTGTTTATTGGATGACAAAAAAGAAATATTTGGTTCAATTGACGTGGTACGTAATTTAAGTTGATCTTCCAAATGAACATCACTTATTTGACTTCTTAGGCGGGTTTTAATTTGAGTCATGTATGAAAATGTTGCCTCGCAACAATATGTACTTCCAAAACATGAAAGAATTCTTCGTGCGTGTTGTCTTAGACGAGGATAAATAACTGCAGTCTTCCATATTTCAATAGGATCTTTTTTTGAATCTAATTGTGATTTAAAGATATTATCTTTTCCTATCTCAAATAATTCCATTTGATATTCTTTGGGCGTTACGTCGATATCAACAAGGTGTGGTTCGAAAGTTAATTTAAGTGTGACAACAAGTTTTTCAAAATCTGAGAACCTTTTATTATATTCTTCAATTAATATATCCAGAACAGAAACATACTCATCCAAATTTTGAGGGGAATAATTTTGCTCCATCATAATTTCCGATAACTGTGGGAAATGTTATTTAGAAATTTCTAATCGACTTAGTAAAGATTTAAAAAATAAAAGTTTTTTTCGAAAAGATTGAATTTTTTGCCACATTTCGTATATATATTTAGTTTTTCCCTGCAAGTTTAAATTCAATTCATTTTGCTTCATTGTCATGTCACATAAAAAGGCAGCATTTCTACAAAATTCTTTATCTGATAAATCGCAATATTTCTTTTGTTCTTCAAAAAATTTAATTATTTGTTGACGCAGGGTGAATATTTTTAGCAAAACTTGTCCTCTTGATAGCCAACGTATTTTGCTATGATATGGTAAGTCTCCATTGAATGTGTCATTATCTGACATTATTATATCTCGAAATTGACGATGACGCATTGAACTTGATCGAATAAAATTTACAATACCAATAATTTTTTCTAAAGTATCGTTCAAACTAGCCGACTTAGCACATAAGTTTTGTTGGTGCAAAATACAATGAAAAGAAATCAAGTTTTCTAAATTAGCATATTCTTTTTTTAATAACGAAATGAAACCTTCTCGCTTTCCTACCATGGCTGGTGCACCATCGGTACACACACTTACTAAATTATTTATATTTAACCCTGCTTCACAAATTTTTATTTTGAAGTTCTCCAAGATGTCTTTTCCTCGTGTCCTGCCTGAAAGTGTTCCTAATGCAAGCAACTCTTCAAAACATCGAAAATCCTCAGTAATAGCTCGAATAAAAAATAGAACCTGTGCTGAATCGGTATTATCTGTGGATTCATCCAATGCTATGGAGAAATATATATTTTCTTCTTTAATAATCTTGCAGAACTGTTGTTTTATATTTGTAGCTAATTCGTGTTGTCGTTCGGTGATGATTACTCTTGATAGAGGTAATTGTTTGTATTTATCTACTTTTTCTGGATGTAAGCATTTGACCACTTCCACAATACATTCTTTTATCATTTCAACGTCGCTAAATGGTTTCCTCCGTTTTCCAAGAATGTGCGCTATTTTGTACGTTGCTTCCGTGGCATTATTATTTTGTTGAAAGAACTTATTGAAAGTTTGTTGCAGGTGAAGCTTTTCCTTATTAAGTTGTTGTAATATAGTTTCACGTGCTTCTCCTTCAAGAATTGCATATTTATGATTCGAATGAGTCCTGTAATGTTGATTAGCATTATACTTTTTAATTGTAGTTATAACTGTACTACATAACAAACAAACCATTTTATCGTTGGAACTAATTAAGAAGTATTGCAATTCCCATTCTTCGTTAAATAATCGATTCTCGTCCTTTAGAGTCCTTTTTTGTTTTTTAGACATGATTCTAAAATTAAAGGATATATGAAAATCTTAAAACTTACCTTATTCAAAAAATAAACAACATTTAGTAAAGTTGATACAGTTATACACCGGCAATTTCTTTGCCTCGACGTTACTTGGCTGCGTTCCTTTATGCAACTGCGAGGATCGTTTTTTATACATCGAAGTGCGCTGCCACAGCACTACGAGAAGTGAGTGACGTCATGAATTCAGTCATCACTTCCTGTTGCGACTACTGCGGTCTACGAGGTAAAGCAGCTGCATTAGCTAAAGATGGCCGATAGTAATTTGAATCAATGGGGGAATTGATCAACTGATTTTTTAGTTTTATATGTTTTTTATATTTTTATAATTCTTAATTTATGAAAATCCACAACTTGGCCAAGAAAAGGCCGCACGTTCGCCACCCCTGGTCTAATAAATTATGAACATGCGACTGCTAGATTAACAATTTCTTCTATACTTTTGATTTTTCACAAAAGCCGCGACGGGCCTGTTGCTTTTACGGATGTAATCGTAAAACTGCCTCCTGGCCCATTGTATGACAACTCCCGCCTGTGAACGTCAATCAGGAGCTCCTCGAAATATGTTGATAAAATGTACAAACATTAAAAAACCCCAGGAAACCACGATAGAGGGGGGAATATACCTGTCTCGAGACGCGCACTTGCAGTCGGAACGGGGCTTAAAACATTGGAGGAAGATCATTTCCAGGCACTAAAGCTAGTAACTTTCTGGTTCCAATATTATCATGCGTCATGTTCGTAATTAGACTTTTCTCCTTATTTTGTCCTTTCTTTATTGCTTTTATAATTTGTTCTACTGCTTTAGTAAATTTTGCTACGATTAGGCTACAAACTTTGAGATAATTGTTGTTGTTTTCTCTCCAGAATGGATGAATGTGAAGCTGTGTGCAATCGCATAGGTATGTTAGCCAGTGGCGTGTTAGTTTACACTGGAACTATAACTGACCTTAAGAAAAAGTACGAAGGATACACGTTACACGTGGAATTAATGCATAAAAGTCTGTCCAGTCGTGCCATGACCTCTAGATCGAACACCGAAGAAGCCAAGATATGGATTGAGGATTGGTTTCCAGAAGCAATTTTAAAAGCCGATCTCCCTAACTCTTTATATTACTATATACCTCATTGTGAGATACAGTGGTCAATATTTTTCAGAACCATGGAGAATGCTAGAAGGCAGTATAAAATCTGCAATTATTTTATCAACAGAACCACTATGGAAGAAATATTATTCTATGCATCAACTGTCAGCACTGTGAAAGAGAAAATGATCACTGAATACTTAAAGGAAAGGATGGGATAGAAAGAGAGTGAAATTTTCCTTTTACAGACAGCAGGAAATATTGTAATTCCTGAAAAGAATTGTTATTTTCAAGATTTATACGTAAAATTCAAAATGGCGACTTATGTAAAACCCTTCTAAATTCTCTTTTGAAGAAAAAGAGTTGCCTTTTGTCTTCTTTTTTGTATAGACTTTATATTGCGATTTTTGCAAAGCCATTCTAAACTGTTTCGTGTTAAATAACTATAATAATAAAATTGTTTTTCACTTATGGCAACATAGTTATAGCTTTATAATGGTACTAAGCTCATTAACATTTTCATATTACTATTGCAGTTATAGCATAGTAACAAATTCCATAAGAGCGATTTAATGAAAACAGGCTCTAACAACTTAAAAGAATTTAATTTACAACTAATTATACAATGCATTCCGCTACCACAATTCTACATTTTTATCAGTACTTAAATTTGCAGCTTAACTTAATTCTCAACGTCTATGGGTTTTTCATGTTCATCTCTTACAGCTAGCCTCGTATTGCCATACTTTGGATTGGCGATGAGATTGACGCTTGGTTGGCGCACTGGCTTTATTAGATAGTATTACAGTTTGAAGGGTTTGGTGCTTAGATGATGCATTAGCATTAATAGAGAGTATTTCAGCTCATTCAGTAATTATCATGAATGTATATGAATATATTCATGAGAAATTACTTTTTGAATTTTTTTTTTTATCATTTAATATATGTAAAAAATACTATGAAACTTAAAAAAATACTATGGAACACTCGAAAGATTTTTTTCCTCAATTAACTTAGAGAAAGTCTAGATCTGAAAACTGCAGCAACATATATTTCAATTCTAAATACAGCTGGCGTCCTGGCATAAGTTAACGCGTCTTCTCTGTGATCTGGGTGTCACGATTCCGGCATGGTTATTCTTCTATCTGTGAGATCAGTGAGTGTGCCCTCTGTAAAAAGGGGTTGTGCAATCGAATGTAACGCGTGAGTAGCTAATCTTGGCCCTAGTTGGCGCTACTAAAACACAAGAGACACACCCTCGACTTAAAAGCGTTGACTTCATCAGTGAGCTTGTCCTGGGCAAATGCCATTAGAAATAACAACTCTAAACCCAAGAAGTTTTCTTTGAAATATAGGACAGATTTATTTTTGGTTTTATTTTTTGAATGTGTATAGGTGTGTATTGTTTAAGGCTTGTATTATATTTGCATTAGGGTGTCTCACAAGTTTATTTTCTTATTTCTAATATAAAATGAATGCACAATATTTACTGTTTAAGATATTATTTATTGTTTTATATAAGAACCCTTTTGCTCTATTATCTTCTTCCATCTCCCAGGAAGTCTCACAATGTCTTCTTTCCAAAACTGCTGCGTTTCGGACAAGAAATAATCCTCGAGGTGGGCATTTATTTCGCTGATGTATTTAAAGCGCTAATCTCAAAGAGTATTTTTTAAGTACTGAAAGTGATAATAATCGGAGCATAATCTGAAGAGCATGCGGTAAAATATCCCAATCAAACTGTAAGAGGTTCTCTCTTACGACTGATGCAATATGTAGTCTTGCGCAGTTATAATGAAAAACAACGCCTCGTCGGTTCATTAATACTGGTCGATTTTTTGATATGGCAACTTTCAGTTGATCTTGATATCAGTATTTCGTAGAATTTATTATTTCACCTTGAAGGAGCTCGTTGGAAATTACGCCTTTCCAATCCCAGCAAACGGGGAAAAGAATTTTTTTGAAGTGTAGTAGAGCTTTAGTACGATTGAAACCATTGACACAAACTACTAATAAAGTCTGCATGTTTGCACTAGCAGAACCAGATATGGTCATTCATAACGCGATGACTCTAATATTTACTTGAGATTTCTTGGCCTATGTAATATTAATTATTCGATATAGTTTTTGTTACATAATATGATTTTGAAGATTCGTGGCCGAAAAGAAGAAACATTTGGAATTCAATTTATTTCTCCACTGGAATCATAGTTTGTAAAAGGGAAAGAAGATTGATAATGGATGATAGACAAGGGTCCATTCACATTTCAATACAGGTATAAAAAATTAATTCTCTTCAGTGATTTTACTATGAGGTACTGATAAGGATTTCTTTGACACGTGTAAATTCAGGAAAGGGAATCTTGGGTATTTTTGCAAAGCAATATGTAAGTGTTTGGGATTTTTATCCCTTCGCTCTTGGAGTGGGATTTACCTATTCAGCAATTTTTTAGAGCATGTTTTTCTTAAAAGCTCTACTAAATATATCTATGTAACCGATATTCGAATATTTAGACAGATATATATTACATAAAAATGTATATTATACATATGACATAATTTTCCTCATTTCCAGATTTTAAAAAACTGTGTACTGTTGATTTTAAGTTAATAAAGAAACGGGTAAAAAGGAAAAATAGAAATTAAAAATTTTAAAACATACTAATAGAAATCATTTTACCGAATTGTTAATGATATATATATTTTAATTTAATTAATTTATTTATTTTGCTTCTTATCCTTATTTTTTGTCTTTTAGTAAAAGCTCAACCTCTACTTCTAATTTTAAAATTTCATTTGTGTATTGGTTTTGGATTTATATTTTTGGCATTTCGAAAAATGCAGGATTTATGTTTGATAAGGACCAAATAAACTACTCAAAAAAATTAGTGGATATTGTGAGTCTAATATGAAACAATTATATAAAAAGACGACTTTTAAGAAAAACTGAAACGAATAAGTTAAAAAGGAAATTAATAATATTACTAAGTTCAGAATGTACAAATTTTTTTCTGTGACAAAGAAAACTACGCATTTTAGATTAGAAGTGAACAGTGGAATGCGGCATTCCTTCTGTACGAGTAGATTAAAAACAATTGATACGTGTTGATTGTTTTGTTCAATGAACGCAACGTCTCAACAACATGACCTAGATGAATCTGTAACCTGATTGGCTATTGGTCGTTAAGGGGTGAGTCAAACACAACCTGTTGTAGCGCAAGCATCATAAGTTTCTCAAAATGTGATTTCCAGAGTATGGAATCGGTGTTTGGAAACTGGAAATGTTCACCAAAAATCAGGACATGGTGGTATACCTACGACAACACAAAATGCAGATCTAAACGCACTATTAATACCACTTTACTGCAGGTGCACCTTCAGAGCTGTACTGGTACTAAAATTTCTACTAAAACAATACCGACCCAAAAATTATGCTTGTATGCTCTCAATCAATGATGGTCTGAACTAGTATTTGTATTAATGGTTGCACCGACCTATACATTATCAGAAATGGTGCACGAATGGCTCGATGGTATAGGGATAAGATCCTCAGACCTGTTGTGGACTTTCACAATGCTGCAATCGGGGATAAATTCATTCTCGTAGATGATACGCCAGGTCAAAGTGTGCTCGGTTGGAGAACAATTTTCTTTCCGACGATGGAATTTGGCGAATGACTTGAACAGCATATTCACCAGATATGAACCAAACAGCACTCGTTCGGGAAATTCTGGGGACAAGGGTTGCTTGTCTCTCATCACCTACAGAAATAATACAGCAGCTGGAAGAGTACCCCAGTCTCTTATTTACCTTTGAACAGATGTTCTCTAAGTGTGCGACATTACTTTCTGTCAAAATGAAAGCATACCCCTTATTAAAACTTATTTCTGACTAAAAAACATTTTTTGTCTATTATAAACGAATTGTGCATTTTTTTTTCATTTCAACTCGAAATATCATCAATAAAATTTTAATTATTACTTTTTTTATTGCTTCTTTCTCTTTTCTCATACTTTACAACATCGATACATAATAAAACAGCCTCGACAATATTTCCTCATTCGCATTTTATGTCCAAAATTATAATATTCCCTAATTGTTTTGAGCAGTGTATATATGACGAGGACCTTGATTTGGAATGGCTGGGGTAAAAAAAATCTATTATATATTCGTGAATGTGGGAAAATTTTAAATTATGGAAATATTTCATATACTTTTCAGCTTTGGCATTCAGTTCGTACTAAATTTTAAAATTAAGTCGTAAAAGTTGTTCCTTCAGTTTTCATACACACACACACGTGTGTGTGTGAGAGAGAGAGAGAGAGCTGTATGAGCCAGATAACATCCTCAAGATGGAGTGGTCATGTTATCTGGCTACGAACCCGAAGATAATGAGTTCGATCCTAGCTATAGCCAAATAGCAGCATTGGTGATCTAGGATGATGAAAATAAAAATATATACGAAAACTGAGTTCAGTTGTGTCGCCCTCTATCCGAAGAAATTTAAATAAAATGGCGATAAATAATCGGTTAATAAATAAAAAAGGCGATAAATAATCAGGGAATAAGATAAAAAAATAAAGCTGATAAATAATAAAAAAAAAACAAAAAAATGGGTAAGACACATTAAAAACTCAACAGCCGATAAGATCACCACTGAACAGCAACAAAATATCGTTCGTCTCACATCAGACTCACTGGAGGAGGGAGTATTGTGGTGGAAGCTTTATAAGCCAGATAACATTCTCAAGATTGAATGGTCACTTTAGTCTTGTAGCTATCAATCATGAGGTCCGGAGTTCGGACCTATCTATCGCCAATAGCAACACACACACACACACGCATGTATACATAAATTAGAATTCAATGTTATTTATTTTTCAAATCAATGCTTTAAAGTGCTTCCAATTGCTTGGCTTAGTTTTGATCTTCATGTAATTAAATATCGTAAAATGGATAGCTATTGAAATAATAGTTTTATGGAAAAGTATTAGTCTTTAAAACAAACCTAACCAAATCATATGGAAAGAGGCCAAATTTTTTATTATTTTTGATCGTGAAAATAATGAGTTTAAAATGATGTTTGTTAATTAGCAATAAAATATACATTTACTTAATTGAAAATTTTATGATAATTTTGCAACGTTTGCTTTTTGATATTTTTGGTAATTATGGGTGTCTATAATATTATTTTAAGTAAATTTTTTTTCATATTTTTACTAATATCATTGGATCTAAGATTTAAATAAAAAAGAATGAAATCCATGAATCTGTACATATTTTACTAAGAAAAATTAAATATCTCCAAACAAATTGATATGAAACAATTGATTTGAATTTCTTCAAAACAAATTCGATGCAAGATACTAACTACACGCATTTAGAATGCTTAATGAAAGTAATGAATTTTTGTAACACGGAAATGTAAAGTAAACCAAGAATAATTATAAAAATAAGCAAATTATTTTTCAAATTTAATAAATTTTTTTAATTCGAATTTCTCTCTCGAGTAGCCCTTTAGCCGTTACAGTTCCAGGGAACTGTCCCGTTGCCCTTGGAACATCACGTAGAGGTGTGCTTCTCTGGTTCCCCTCTCTTCAGCCCATCTTATATTGCTGCATATGATTTTACTCGGATAGCATCTTATGTCTTTGACAGAGTACCTGACAATCGATGACATTTCTTGGTACTATATCTAGATGTCGATGATACTTTTTGATGTAACATCTAACTTCTAAAGAAGGCAGTTTAAAAAATATTGGACAGCTGGTTACAATTTTATCTGCTTCGTTTAAACTACCTAGTGTCGTGATCGGTACTCAGCTGGCAAGCCGAGGGCCACACGAAATTGGTAGACTTCATAGGATTCTACAAGTGGGATTCCTATAGGATCCAAAAGTGCCGGCAAGTTAAGGGCGCCGCACATTTTGTAAATTTTTAAAGACTTTACAATTGGAACATCAACACACTGAATTTTAAGAGGAGTAAATTCAGCTGGTAGCTCCAAAGCCTGGCATAACATATAAACTGTATACGAGTGTACAACAGCAGCTCGCCCTACAAGCGGATGAGATGGTACATCCATATCAAGATCCAAATCATAATCTGAATGAACGCCACCGAAAAATGGTAAATTGGGGTAAAAGGAAACATTATTGTATTTCCCAAATCGTTATAAAGACGAGGAACGAAACGATGACAATAGCCTCATTGCTATTCTCGAAAATCACACTAAGCATTATTATTCAACAAAAAGAAGTCGCACAACGTTCGGTTGCAAAACAGTGAATGAATTTTAAGAAAAAGCTACAGAGGAAGGATTCTTGTTTGTTCTATTTGATTATTTGCATTTGTACTATTTTGGGCATTTAAACAGTTATATTGCTGGTGATAACAATAACAACTAGTGGCTGTTGAAATACTTTGAGTTCAGCAAAAATTGAAATATGTCGAATTACCGACAACGATAGCCATTGGAAGTCTTGAGAGGTGGAAGGAAAATATTTATTATAAGAGTGATTAGTAATTAAAATTTCAATGGATGATTGAAACTCATCCCCCACTCTCTATTGGAAAATAAAATTGCGAAATGAATTGAAAACCATAAAAAAAGGAGAAAGTGCACTACACACTCGTGTACTTGATTCGCGACTAACCGTCTTCCGTATTATCCGACCTGATGTTCTTTCATCGTAATAGCAGCATTGCAAAGGCTTTGGAAGCGGACGTCTGCTAAGATCCGTCGTTTATATGTCGTGTGCAAAATACGTTATGGCACAAAAAGTACAGCATTCTGCTCATTTTTCTTTATTTCATCAGTATGTAAAGTCTTCTATCAGTATCTATTGTCTTCGCTGTTCCTAATTATTACTCACAGTATTCATGAATTGGGGTATGCTTAAAATTTTATTAAAGCATACCATAGTAAAAATTTCAAATAAGTGATAAACGATAAAATGTTGTAGTGATTATGGAGGTGAAATTAAGCGTGATAGAGCGACTAAGCTCTGGTATAATACCAAAAAGCATAGTTTCGGAGCTATCAATTGTTAAAATTACAGTGGTGGACTGAAAAAAAAAATACACATCGAGCATAAATTGAAAAGTGGTGTGTTGTACATGCTAGTGGAAGTGGAATAAAAGTAAGAAAAACTTATGCTGAAAAATAAGCATGAAGAAGACGAGGAAGCTTTATTTTTGTGGCATGAACAATTAAGAGAAAAAGGTGTTTCGGTTGCCTAATGTTGCAGGAAGTTAGAAATAAGAGAATTTATGTTAAAATGTGAACAATTTATATCCTTTAACTTTTTTTATTTGATAAATTCAGTATATAAAGTTACCATTACAGAGTTATTATTAAGAAGCCATTACAGAGCCTTCTATTATAACTCGGCATGTTAACTTCAACTGCTTCTATGATTCAATGGGACGCATTCACATTCTACGGGGCTTGAGATAAATGGAGGACTTACTACTCCATTAGGTGTGAAGATGTATATTTTAACAGCGATTTTGTGTGTAAAAGCTTTGTCGTCTGGTATTGCTTGGCAAAGAATTGAGCTCATAGAATTCCGACCTATATGGCTTGTTATTCCTCCACAATAGGCCGGATGATGTACTGTATTAGTAAATTAAATAATTAAATATTTCATTAATTTTAATATTCAAATTTTTATTTCATTAGTGATTAATCTTTTAAAGAGGGGAGAAAGCGTAATATAAAGTGGAATGAAAACAAATATTATCCGTAAAAATAATTTGAAACATTTTTCTAATTATGGAGAAGTAACTAATTTTTTTAGTTTATAAGAATTAGAATAATCAGCTTATTAATAGTTATTCTACTGATATATTTATATTGACCAATATTTTACCCTGAAAACCAATCATAAATATATTCTTGTTTTCAATTTTCATCGTGTCTAAGTTATGTTCTTCTTTCATCTAATTATTCACAACGAAAGAATTATCTTCGTAATTGTGAGAGAAATTAAGATGCCCAGATATAGGATAGTGGAATTTAGTGGCGCAAGAGCCATATTTCACTAAACGGCTCATGTCTTATGGGTGAAATATAAAAAGCGTTTACAAGTAAGATTCTGTAGAATTAGAAATTGATTATAAAATTGCAAGGCCGTGCCTCTTTTCATTGTAAAAAATTAGCAACACACGGAAATGTTAAATAAAATTTTAAAAACCAATTGCTTTTAAAGATTTTTAAAAAGGTTTTGTGGGCACTCCCACCGCCCTTCCACCGAGCATTTGTATGCTCAATGTTGAAGCATTAAAAAATCGTAAATAGTGACAATCAAAATTAATACACTCAATTAAAATATGAAGAACGATTAAAATGACTTGACGTCTAGAGCAGAAAGGATTTCGATAACCTAATAAAAAGTGTTGATGAGTAAAATGAATGTGACCAGTGTGGAGCCTAGAAATTATGACTTCTAGCTCTCGCACTTGTAAATAAGCACAGGATGAAATGATAGGTTTTAATTTATGAAGTTTGTTATTAAGATTATTATTCCATGATTCCTGCCAGAGTGGGTAGAGACAACATTGAAAAATATACAGAATGGGATGTCTGGCTGTGAAAGCAAACTTGCACTCTTTGCTGCAGTATCCGTCAGCTCATTACCAGAGATGTCGATATTGTTACGTAAAGATTCTTAGCAGCTAACAGTTGCTAAGAACTTTATTACCTTGAATCAGTTCAAACAGACACATCATTTAAAATACTTGTTTTATTTGACACAAGCACAAAACATGGCGATAAAGATAAAAGACACAACTTCACAGGAACCGTCACAGCTAAATTTAAATCATCACTAAATACAAACTCTGCCGAACTGCATACGCCATTCAGTACTCAGTTTACTGTAGTTCCTTTTCGGATTTATGTTTGATTACATACGCAACAGATACGACTCGGAATCCAGCAAAATAGTATTTTAAACTCCCTGTTGAGAGAAGATCAAGGATTTTCCGGCAAATATGATTATTATAGTTGAAATTTTTTTTGTCAGTATAGATGCAAAATTTACGATCAAAAGAGAGTGAAATCCTCTGAAGAGCATAAAAGATTGCTAATGATTCAACAGATAAAACAAAAAGAGAGGAATCTAGACAGGCCAAGATATAGAGAAAATCTGTAACGTATTATTGTTAATTTCAACGATTTAAAGCACTTTTTTAAAAATATGCTATTTAATAAGCATTAGACCAATTCCCAAGTTTTCGAAATATTTTTATATTCGGGATATGAAAAAATTTGTTTGTATAAATTACTATTCAATAAACTGAAACAAAAAAAAATACGACGTGGTTGTGATTTGTCTATTTCTGTGCTATACATAATGCACTATTAATCCATTCGTAATATTATGTCAGTTTTGATAATTTTTTCCTGAGGTAGATTACTTCTCTTACTTTAAAATGAACTGATTCCATTACTCTTTTGATATTCTGAATTCTCATCGAAGCTAATACTTCCTGTAATATTCCCTGAAAGATTAGTTCTAACACATGAATATTAGAAAATATATTCTCACGGGTACCATTTGTGTTTATCACCAAGTATCATTTTTTTTTTCAATAAGAGATACTTCCTAATTTTTTTGATAGATCATTGTAATAGTTTAAATGTTATTCAGCACAATCGTTTTTTTTAAATTCTAATTTTAAAAAGCCAATTACTCATTAATGGGAATAGCAATACATATTGTAATTAGGCGATGCCTTTTTCATCAGAAATATCTTTGCTTTAACTGATACTTTTCGTTCGAATTGTCTGACTCACAAAAATTGATGACTCACAACATGACTGACTGTTGATGACTCACAAAAACTGAATACAAAAAAAGAACAATTATTCTTATCCCTGCTGAATATTGATGTAGCATTCTTAATTAATTAACTTACATAATTTAGGTAATCTTTTATCGTTTTATCAGGGATTAAATTCTGTTTGATATCCTTTATCCTTCACATTGATACCCGTTAGATTTAGATAATCCATTTAGATTTATTAGTATTTTTAAACAAGATTTGGTAATGATTTTAATTAATATTAAGGAAGTGCTTGATAAGAGATGGAAGAACTGCAGGCAATTGTCCTAAAACGTCAACATTAACCACATTCTGACTTTGTTGACTCTTCTGTTTGAATACCATTGAAAAGAGTAACCGTTTGATAAAGGGTAATTGCGGATAATCTTACAATGACATTTATTTTTACCGAATACTTAAAATGACTATTACTTTTAACCCTCTGACTGTTATGAGTGCATACAGTAATTATCAGCATACGAGCAGCAGATCGGTTGTAGCCAATCGTAACAGCACAAAGCGCTCAGGTATAGAGGAACTTCTCTCTATTCTTGGCTACTTCTGATTAAACGACTCTTCATTAACTCAATACAGACACAATGCTGTCTTAATATTCGAATGAAACCGATTTTGATTCTCTTCTTTTTATATTTTCTGTGACAATGCACAGAAAGTTATTAGAAGATCGCATAACTTGTGTTTTAATGAACTGATTCACCACAATTTTTGTTGCTTCTTTAATCTATGTTATCGCCATATCAATTAATTGGTAGCCAAAGTGCCGCCAATGGCGGCGCAAGATTAATCACTAACGGTGGCATATGTTCGACACCTATCAGAACTATTTCTAAAACTGCCTACTTTATGCTAAAACTAATTTCATTGGAAACCATTATAATCTCGTAACTATATCGAGGTGAAAACGTAAAAATGGACAACTCCACCAATGATTTCAAAGGAAAACACATTTTATTCTCTGCTGGCTTATAAAAATGCAATATTATATTATTTTTCTTCCGAAATCATTCTATGAGTCGTGAAGATAAGGCGGTCTTTATTGCAGAAGGATTTCGGATTCGATTTCAGAAAATGTGTCTTGGGCGCTTTTCCAATTTAAGTATAATTTGTCTTGCCATATATGTTCCCTGTTTTGAAAATTTCGGAAAAGGTATGCTATTTTAGCTATCAACTTCGCTATCAGAATTCGTCTCAAAATTACGCGGACCAACCTTAAATAGTCGTCGCTTAGTTTCAAGATTGTAAGTAGATGGATATTATAAGAATAAATTTAATTCTCTAATTAGAAGACTGGTCCTAAATGGGGCACTTAATGTTATTTAAAACTACTAAAAATGTAAAAGATGTTGGAGATATTTAAAGGAGTTCAAGCTCTTTTCAGATTTGCAATTAATTACTGCAGCCACTTAACTACAGAACAACAAAAAAAAAACATTACAAATTTAAAAAAAAATTAATATAAAAAATTGTCTGACAGTTGTAGTGTTTATTTAGTTGCACAAAACCACTACAATTCTTATTTTGAGATTTTTTAAGAAATGTAAACATTCATGATACGTAGAAATTTTATATACTTACTAATTGATTCCTTAAAATATACTATACAAAAATAGCAAAGAATCTTACCATTCTTTGATCTCTATGCGAGATTTAAGGTGGATTATTTTGGTATCATTAAATCTTTTTAATCGCCGAAATCTCAAAACCTTAATTTTTTTAATGTTATATTCATTAAATGAATTATCGAACCAGATCAAAGTTTCTGCGCTAATTTTACCAACAGCTAACATAACAACGAAGTTGCTTAGCAGATTCTGTTCATTGCTAAACGTATTTCATATTAAATCATCATCCCCTTTAAAGGAAGAAAAGCAAATATTTGATTTATTTTTACTGCCGCCATGTCGACTTGAAAAATATCAAATTCGCCAAGAACCTCAAGATAATGAATTTATATGATATTTTTCTGATTTCGTCAAAATCGCCAATTTCCTTTATACATAAAACTCCAACATAGTTGTATTCCTGGATTAACTTGGCAGTCTTCCTATTATGCCACATTCGCAAACGCTTAGCTGCCAAAGACTTTTTTTGGGCTACTTGCCGCGGTATTTGCAAAACTAAATAATATAACACAATATCACAAATATCGAGCAATATTTTCTTCTTTGAACCATGTGACCCATCTTCAAATTCTGCCAAGATTTCCTATTTTCCTGCAACACATTCCTGACTGGTTTAAATCAAATCAAAATTTCTCTATTGTGTTCAGAAGAGAATACAATGCCAATGAAGCTATTAACTTTTAGTTAGAAAGCATAGATATTTAAAATCTTTAGAATCTTACTAAAAAAGCATAGAGTTTTCCATATTTTGGTCTTTACAACTATTAAAATAAATTGTCTTTGTTAAGCTTGCCAATTTTGGCAACCCTGCTCACCACTCTTAGCAATCCCCACTAGTCTAACGGAGAGTGGAGAAAGGAAAGAGAGAGATGGTCCTGAAACGAAGATTGTCGTTCTGTTAGTTTTTTTTTTCTTATTTTTTATAATTTTTTTGTTTTAATTTGTGCTGTGTCCCGTATCAATATGTAAATTAAAAAAAATGGGACTAAATTTGGAAGTAATCACTGTCATTAATTGTTATAATTGTCATAATAATTGTCAAGTAATCATAATCACTCACATTAAAGCAATCTCACTCCAGGAAGGAGAGTTTTTACTGTATTCTTATAAGAAATCTATCTATTAATGAAAACTGAAATCTACTATTGCAAGTTTGAAATTATCATGAGAAAACTTTATTTTTGTAAGTCACTTGGTATCAATTCAACAAAAAAACATCATATTCTCGTATTTCGTATTCACCGACATTTATAATAACGTTGGTTTTTGACCATCTCAAAATCGATCGAATTCTTAATGGGTTTTTTGTTTTGTTTCCACGAGAGCAGAATTTTCCCCCTAGAAAAACCGGTTTTAAGCAATCACAGGATTATCAGATTACGCATGCACAGATATTTAGAAAAGACTTTTTCCCCTTTCTCTCCCCCCACTGAAAATAGTTCGAGCTCCAAAACTTTATCTCAACACCAGAGAGTTTTTGAAATTGAAATTTTTCTTCCGTAAATTCAGGCCCTATTATTACAAAACGAATATAAGCAAATAAATAATTAAATAACTAAATCTTTTCGTTTATTTATTAGCCAAAAAGTGAATTTAATGCGCCTTTTATTTTTTATTTACAATGTCATGTTAAAAGTTCACCTAGCAGATTCTTTGAAACACTAGCATTTATATTTAAATACAAATTTGGGTTCTTTGTCGTAAAAAGAGACGCAAGGAACTTCAATTGTTTTTAATATTTTATTGCTTATTTTCGAATCATATATTTCCTGGCACATCTTTATTTAGTTTTCTGCAACATAAATAAGAATTAGAAATTTACTGCTATTATTTATTAATTAAAAATAATTTTTAAAATAAAAATATTCTCTTTGGATGAATATATATTTTTATTTACCATCATAAATATCATCGTATATTAAACTGAAAATTTTGAAAATACGTTGCTAAAATCGAAAAAAATTCTGATTTATAAAAATGTTTTTATTATTGTACTAAATTTAAATTTATTTTATTTTATTTATTTTCTACTGTCGTGTCTTTAATTTATATTTAATTATTAAAATTTATGAAAATTTAAAATTAATCTTCGTAACTAAATTTTTAAAGTTATTTTTCCTTTGGCATAGATTGAATTTGCACGTTCTTAGAAACATTTTGTAATAGTGAATCTAAAATTATTAAAATCGAGATTGAATTCTGACTTTACATCTGCAAATTATTAATCTTAAGCACATTTAAATATTTTAAAAAATATAAATTTGCGAGTTATTTTTAAAAAAAATGTTTATTGTTATCATATCAGCATAAGTATTCTAAGCTTGGCAACCGACTGAAGACGTAGCATTTGCATATAACCTGCTACGAAACATTAATCTTAAATGGAGATATTATACATCATTTACAGCTGATGAAGATAAGGTCTAAGATGCAAACACAGTAGAAAGGATTTTGGACGAATTGCGAAAATTTCATTTATAAATTTTGGGTTAGAGTTTTCTTAGCCTCACATATCATCTGCTAGTGAAGTAAAATAAGAATTACTTTAAACTGTTGTTAAGTACTTTTTTCCTCAAGTAGTAAGTAATATTTCTAAATTTTTTCATATTTCAAAATTATTTATTTCGTCATTATAACTTATAAATACGCTATAATAATAGATTTTACTTATATATATATTTATCTATTTTTACTTATTTGAATACATTTTTGCTTATTTGTCTATAACTAAATTTCAGTTAAGATATTTTTTTTTCCAGTTTTTATAAAAATTTGTAAAATTTAATGGAGTTATCTGTCTTTATAACAGAATGAACAACATTTGGATTTATTTATTTATTATAATATTCTGGTTTATTTCAGATTAATGATTTCCCTCTCATTGTGTTAGAATTTTATATATTGGCTGGTTAACGAGAACAAATTATTATTTTTATTTTTGAAATCCTTATCATTTAGTCCATTAATTATAATTAAGTTTCGATTATTTATGCTTAGCGTCATTCGACAGTAAAGTTGATAAAAGTACGATTTTTAAATATTATGATATATATAATTGTTTATTCTGAATTATACTAAAGGATAATAAAAAAAACATAAAATAAAAAGTTTTAAAATACTATTTCACTATTGTTTTGAAAAATAGCTATTTTTTTACTCCCTTCTAAAAGGCCATGAAGAAATATCGTTAAAAAGGAAATTTATGAGTATTAGTTAAAAATTAAAAGATAATATAAATGGGATAAATTTTCAGTTTGGTTTCAGTTTTTATTTAAACGAAGAAGAGAAAAAAAAAACTTAATAAAAGCATGTTTTTAAACTTTTTTTTATTTATGGTCTTCAGACCTGAAAAACAAAGAATTCAAATGATCCACATTTTAAAATAACAAATTTCATCTACTTTTTGTACTTTTTTACTAATTTTATTTGTATTTTTGAATTTTATTCATGAAATTATTTGTTTTCAGAACGATTTCCAAAAAACTTGAAAAGGAAAAACTCAGTGGAGAGTTTTATTTTGCTTTAGTTTGATATTAAATTATTTGCTGAGAGTTTGATTTGCTTTTAATTTAGCAAATCAGCTTGACAGTGTTTACATTTTTAATTCTTTAATTGGTTTTCTTCAGCTGCATTTTTTTTTTTCATTTTTTCCCCGCCTTTCCTCTTTTCCAAAAATTATTAAAAAGATCAGTTATTTGTACAAGATTGTGCAGATTAGTAACCTTGATATTACTTCTCTTTCGTACTGCAATATATATATATATATATATATATACAATCATAAAATTATTAAAACAATCAAAACACATTTCTTGATCAACAAAATTAAAACGAAACCAAATAGGTCGAAATCGAAATTAAAACTCAATTCAGAATTACACGCTAAAAGTTCACAAAATGAAAGGTAAATGAATAAGAACCAATTAATGAAACAAATCCAAAATACTATTCTCAAAGAATTATTTAAACGAAACAGAAACAGAAGTAACTACGGAAACGAAACCAAAACCGGAATCGAAACTAAAAATCATTACTGATTAAACAAGTTTTAAGAATTAAAATGTTTTTAAATCAATCATTGTATTTAGAGAGCGCAAATGCAGCTACAACTAATATACAAATGAATATAAATTAATTAACAAAATAAGACAACCGAATCAAAATAATCAATA
>JAPMOQ010049215.1:0-14212 GCA_026543055.1 Argiope trifasciata
AGTTTAAGCAGTAGCGGATTAAGATATTTTTGAAGCCACTATCTTGCTTTCTTTTTTTAATCTCATAACTTTAGTTTCAGGTTTAAATACATTTTTAGATTATTCAGTATTTTAATGGTTCATTTGTAGTTAATTATTGAATGATTAGAATATTAGTTAAATTATTTTTATTTTAAGTGATTTTTTTTTTATTTTATTAATTTTTCAAAAATGCATGCTTTATTTACTTACTAGCTACTTTTGACGACCAGCCGGTTCGCAATTAATAATGCTGGATAAAAGGTTCAATTAATATTTTGTATTTCTTAGTTTCAAAATACATTTTTCCGCAAAATATTTTGAAGCTTCAACTTTTTTATATATATAATTAATAACTTAATTAACATATAATTAATTAACTTATGTTATAATGCAGGCTTTAAGCCGTTCTCTATTTTTTCTATCAGCGCCTGTAAATTTCAGTTTTAAATTAAAGAAGAAACGATGAAACTACAATTAATATGAAGACTTTTTTTTCTAAATCCGAGCATGTCTTTTTTTATTAAAAAAAAATTGAAAGCAGAATCGTTTGGCATTGAAATCATGTGCACTACAGAATAATTTTCTTGATTAATATTTCAAAGAATAATTCAATAAAACTTTCATGGATTCTTAGTAAAATTCAGTTCCTAGATTTAATTTTTAAAGTATATAAATGTTGCTAATAATAATATTTTTCGATTTATAAATATACTTAAAATTATGGTTTAAATTTTAGACAATCTCTGGTCGTATAGAATGATATTCTGCAAATGTTAAGTTTTGAATATTACAATTGATTAGCAATCAACATTTTTATGATCTGGACGAATTCCTCTTGATAAACTGAGAAATTATGGCCATCTTTGAAACGGCCGATGAAGCAATCTAAAATCTTACGTTTTTATAAAATGGTGATATTGAAATTTCTGTAAATCGGTCATCTTTAATTATTGATCTAGTTAATTATGTACAACTTTTTTTTAAAATTCGAAATATTAGTATCCCGCGAATATTTTGTTAAATATGACACATGGCAGATAACGGATGTAAAAATTTAAAATTCGTAATTCATCAGCATTCAGTGACTTAATTTACATAAAATATAATTATTTATTTCATTTATTATCATTCACTATTTTGTTAGCAGATGTATGTGTATTATTAAAGGTTTACAAATTAGCAGTTGGGCTCCGATTAGAGCAGATATTTTGTACATTTCAAACCATATTTACCTTAAAGAAAATTCATTCATTAAATTAGTAACATAGGTCTTGCAAAATATCATAGAAAACGTTTCCATGCATTTATTTCTTAGAAAATATTTTATTTAATATTTATTTCATTTCATACGAACACATGCTGAAAATTACAGTTTCCAAGATTTAATTCTCAGTAAAAGTTATCTTATTTTTAAATAATTTGAGTTTTTATCTGTGTGATGGCAACACGTTGATAAAAACTAATTTTTTTCCCAAGCACACTTAACGTACTCGAGCAGCTTAAATTTTATTTTTTATTTTGTGCGAAATCAATTGCTAAAAAAATATGGTTAACTTATTTTTTTAAAAAAAATTGTTAAAATTAGACAATTAATTTATTAGTTTAAACAGCAATGTCATTAAAACGCGCATTTTTTGCATTTTAACTTAATGTAACTTAATTAATGTAAAAATCGTTTTGTGCTGCAATATTTTCGAAAGTTATAGTAGAAAAAAGGGAGGAAAATTGCTTAATTTTCAATTAATTAAAATTCTAATTAAATATTAAAATAATCACTCCGAAGTGCACATTCTTGACGTCCAAGGTATATATGTGCCTTATCTGGTAGCCAGGTCAAACGATCTGACCTGTAGAGCGCCAACACGCCAACACACATTAATTATAAGTGTAGATTTATTATATTTTCCGTTAGAAGATCGCTTAGAATTGTATAAAATATATTTCAAACACAAGTTGATAAAGACAAGTATTGCAATACCAAAGGAAATGTAATGAAGCAAATAAAAACCCGATTGTTTGTATTAAACAAATTATCAATATCGTTCTAATGTTTTTTTAAATTGATATAATTTATATTTTTACTAATTTTTAATTTAACTGATAGATTAAACATTCTTTTAATCCATCTACTTTACAGCACCTTCCCCCCTTCCTACTTCTTAGCTCAGTGCCTCTAAGCAAATGCCATGTAAGCCGGCAGACATCTGCTATTATATTTTATTTTCAAACTTGTACTGCAAATGCTAATTTTAAAAGGAAAAACAAAATCGAAATTTTTCTGTCATTACTAATATTGTGTCTGATGATGTCTATTTGTTTTCATTAAGAATATTTTCTAGATTTCCAAGAGAGACCTTGTATGCAAGTCTCTCCATTATATTCCATTTTTTAAATTCTAGGATTAGAAATTTCAGTAAATTGCGTTTATTAAATTTTAATAAATAATCTCTAGAATTTTATTCGATTAGTATTAAGGCAAGCGAACAGTTATACAAGTGGTGTTCAATTAAAAAGGTACGAAACGACACTGTTTGCATAAATGAAGACTTTATTCAAAGTGTACACTAAAGGCCTGAGCACAACGATCCTATTGATAACCGAACTAAAGGATTCCTGCGACCCAGTCCTTCACAGCGTCCTCGAGTTTCCCGTCCGAGTTGAAGCACTTCCCTTTCAGATGTTTTTACAAGGGACAAAACACGTGAAAATCGCAGGGCGACATGTTCGGGTTGTGGGGAAAATAGTCGAGCTTCTCCCACTTGAACTTGGCCTGTTCTGCGTGTGTGACCCTGGAGACATGTGGACGCGTATTGACATGGAGCAGAACCACACCCTCCATGATTAGTCTTTTGTTCTTGATGGACCTGCGTAGTCTTCGAGCTGTCTCACTGTACACGTCGGAGTTATTTACACTCTGAAAAATCTTTATATGCACTGCCACGTCGTAGACGTAGACAACATGTTTAATGTAGCACCAAGCCCCTAGGATTGGGGCATGATCTCCGGTAAATTGTAGAACTACGGATGGCCTAACTCTCAGTGGCTAGCGTGATGTCTGTGAAAAATTTGCGACTGCGATGACAAGCTTATCGGGGCTCCCGTCCTTGGAGTAGGACTATCCCCTTATTGAAAATGACTGTACAACTATGGCTTTTACTGTTTTAACATGAGCTGTTGGGTTACATTGAGGGGTAGAAATAGTGTGATGAAGCTAGCGTTGCTATTGGTTGTTAAATTGGCAGTCGAAATGCTATTGGTTGTTGCATGATGGGTAGGTGCAGGAGTATGCTGCCTAGAGAAATTGTGAAAATTTTTTCAGAGGCTGCCGCTTAAATAGTACTAGCAGCGATGCAGGTGGGAGGAGCATCGTGAAGAGCAAGCAGCTATTGGCTGTCAGGATGTGTTAAGTGGTGCAACATGGATTGGGGAAATGCTGGTAGTTTAAGTTCGGAATTAAATACTATTAAAGGACAATAATATGCACTGCCACGTCAATTGGAGGGCGCTCTTTATATGGACCTCTGCTCTCTCCTGCGCATACACCAATCTACGCCGCGCACTCCAATCGCATCCCTAGATGCCTCGCTATGTTCTCCTATAGCGGCATAGGCAAAACTGTTAAAGGTCACATTGTTACAAAGTTTTGTACCTTTTCATTTGAACGGCCTTTGTGGTAAATGCATAATGACGACAATATTAAAGTAAAAAAAATAAGGAATTAAAAAAAATCTTAAAATGTTATTAAGGTAAAATATGGAGGTCATTTGTTATAAAAATGTTTCTTCTATTATAAAATATTTTGTTTTGGGAAAATGAAACAACGTTTCCTGTATATATTTATTAACCAAAGGATTTTTTTTTAAATTCATTTCTTAAATTAATCTTTAACCCTTATTGTGGCAAAATTACTTTTTTGAAGAAAAGCAAAAAAAAAAAATGTATATAGGTGGCTTCTTTGGGCTATAAAAAACCTCAAAAAAATAAAAATAAAAATCGTGATATGAAAATTTTCAAAAACAATATGTATGTAGGTTAAAAATTATTTTATAGTCTTCGTATATTTTTATAAAGTGATATATACAAAATGAACATAAGGGTTAACTGAATGAAAATAGCAATATTAATGAATTAATCTTTAAATGATTCAATTTTACCGTTGTTAGAGTTTATAATTATAAATTCCACTTCAATATGGTTGCCACATGATTTCAAAAACTGAATATAATTGATTTAATAATTTTAACAAACTTTTAATTAATTTTTTTCCATAAAATTTACTCATTGACATTTTTTAAACAAGTATAAGTGTTTTATAAAGCTTACACAGAGCTAAGTTTTACTTATAACCGAATCTGATTTGAAGTTTTATGATTTTAATAATTACAAACGATTACTGAAGAACGACTGCAATAAATGCCAAATTATATAATAAAACTTTTGATTTTAATTTGCAAATTCATTTTTGTTTTAGGATTTTATCAAAATGTGTGTTTGTTCTATCATATTAGAACATGATGTTGATTTGGCTTGAGATTTTTGAAGTTTCAATATGCGATGACAACAAATTGGCGATTTATTGCTTTTGAGGCATCCATTTTTCATTTTTAGGGTTAATTTTTAGGAAAGTTAACTTAATTTCTAAATTATTAATTCTCTGTATCCTTACGAATTGTTTTAATTCATTTAAGTCATTAACCAGTTCGAACAGGTTTGGAACGAGACTATCAGATTACGCCTGCTTCGATATTTAAATAAACAATAGTTGTTTTTTTTTTCATCTCAAAATCGGTTCAGCTCCAAAACTTTGTTTGCCAACTAGAAAATTAAAAATGAATGCATAAAAAATCATTATATATAGATAGAGAAATCTTGTGATTGTTTCAAACCGGTTAAAACTGGTTAAAACCGGACTTAAATAGACTTAGACAAATAATGACTTAATAATGTTCTCTCATCATGAAATTTGCAATAACAGATTTCAGTTATTTTTTTTCATTTCCTCTTGAATCAGAAAATGTGCTTATGAAAACATTGATATAAGAATTTAGATTAATTCCTTGCATCAGAAAAATAAAGCTTATTAATGAAAAACTTTTGATATTTTAACTAACTTTATATGTTCACTTATTCTACGCTTTTTTATTAATAATAAAATTGTCTTAATGAATGTTAGAAAAATGTGTCAGCTGTTCTCCATTGAAAGATCCTTTTTATAATATTAAATCCCGTTTTATTATTATAAGTCAAAGTAAGGAGGGAATATGCCGATTAACATTTGAATTAAACAGTTTAACTTTTTAATATCATTCTTAATATACACCATTAACAATTTAATATCATTTATTATTATTCGACAAAAGAAATCGAATTATAGTAGGAAAAGATGTTAAAATTCATTTTTTGGCGATGCAATCAACTTTATACAGAATGCTCTTCAATTTGAACAATTTTCTTCATAATGCGGTTTGAATTTTGTTTCTTAGCTCATTTATTGGGAAAATAACATTAATTCTTATATTTACATTAAAAATATTTTAATGCGGTTTTTTTATTTTGGTGAATTTCCTCAAGAAAAACTCAGAATTTAAAATTTAAATCCTTTTTCTTGTTAAAATGTATTATAATAGTTCTGCATTCTTCAATTACAAAATAATCAATCCATTAATTTAAAAAGAATTTTAGGATTTTTAATGCCTTACTATTTGAAACAAATTTTAAAAATGCAAGCTTTTTATCAGTTTAAACCTAATATTCAAAAAGTGGATATATAAACCGATAATTTCTTAATTCTAGAACTAGATAATATGTTCTTAAGTTAACAGGAAAGTTTTGAGTAAATCATCTGATAAACTTCTAAACAAGGCTTTTTTTTACTTTAAAATTTTAAATTTTTTTTAATAATTTTTTTTAAGCAAAAATGCTATATTTTTCAAAAATTAATAAAATTTGTATTTATACTAAAACATTTGTGTTTTGTTTGCGTACTTTTTGATCTATTTCACTCGAACATTCAGAAATGTATACGTTTTATGATAACTTTTCCAAATTTAATTCTGGCTGTTCCTCCACACTTTAAGTTTACTTAAACTCCTCTACTAAACTTTGATTCCTTACAAACACAAGCCAGCCTAATAAAGCACTTCATATAAACCATTGTTTATTTTAGTGATATGAGATTTTCTTCCTTCTACATCCTACTAAACTTTTAAAATTTTATAAAAAATCCACCATTTACGCCTGATTAATTAAAATCCACAGTGATATATTTTAACTTTTTTTTCCATCTGCCTTCTACTCTGTCCCTAAATAAACAATGAAGTTCACCACCAGCTGTTTATTTTGGCATCGCATACTCTCGCGTACATTTTGGCGGTTTAACACGATTGCCAAATCACTTTCAGATGACAAACTTCATATCGCCATCTTAATTTTAGTCTTGGTGGATAGCTGTATCCTGTTCAATTGGATTCTTAAGCAAATATGTTCGTTCCCTCAGGGTAAAGAACCACTAGTTGAATTCAAACCTCATTTTTCCATTTTAGAGATAGCTAGTAGTCCAATCCTTTCTTTAGTAAACATTCTCTTCCGCTTAGACGTGTGACTTTCTGTCGCATCAGACTTTTAATTTTTGCTGATGTTGATAGTGGGTACGAGATATCGTAAATCTAATATAAATGCATGTGACGTTTAATACCGAGAAGTATACTTTAAAAGAACGAAGAATTGAAAAACTTTTTCTAGAAACTTTTAGTCAGACTCATTTCTTTTTCCTTTGATCTATACCAATATTTGTGCGACAAGTTCATCGAAAATTACTAATGAAACTTTTAGAGAATTGTTTAACTTATTTCCTGTATTTGTACAATAGGATATATGAAAAGTTTCAAACTCCTTATAAAGTCAACAAAGTTCGAAATTAAAAAAAAATTTGACTTCAGAACTTAAGAGTTTGTTGATAATATGACTTCTTTAGTAATTAGTTTAATGATTATTATTGCAAAAGCTGAAAGGGAACTCAGCTTTAATGAGTAATTTTTTAAACAAGTGATATGAAAAAATTGTTTGATTCCTATTTAGATCAACAATTTTTTTTTATTTTAGTTACTTTTTATTAAATAATTATCAAAATTTATTAAGTATCAAAAATTATTGATTTTCACAAGAACTGAAAGCGCGTTCTTCACTTTCACGTGAAAAATACTGAAATCCTTGCATTTTACCGATCATGCTATTACCTGTCGATTTCAGTTTTCATTACAAACTGCTAAAACTCCATTTAAAGTATAGAAAATTAATTAAATATTATTAATGAATTAATATTTGAAAAAACACTGTATTAACATCAAGTGTCAACCACTACAAGTTTAAAAAATGTATTTGAACTCTAGTGGATGAATAAAAAGTTTGTTATTAACGATTGAAAATCTGAAAAAGATACTTAAATAAATATATATAGGAAGAGTGTAAACTAATAATAGGAATTGAAAAATATTGCTTGAACTGTTGACGAATATAGAACTGCTATTTAAAATAAAAAAAATCTTTTTAAAAAATTTAAATTTTTATATGCATGGGAAACAAAAATTTATATATCATCATAAAAATATCCTAATTAAGAGTCATTGCATTATTAATGAAGTGTTTATAATCAACGATTAAAACGTTTTAATTTTTTAGTAATCAATTATATACGTCACTTAAAGTTTTTCATCAAAATAAAATATAAATATACTTTTATATGTTATATTAAACTATAATAGCAGATATTAAGATTCATAATTGATGAAGATGAATGCGACTGTTGAACTTGTTTCATTGTAACCAGTTTAGATGCGGTGGGCTTTACCTTCATTTATTTCAAGCTCTAGGCAGATTCAAACTGTACCCGTGTCTTATATTTATTTTTAATTAATACCATAATTGGAAAGCCTATTTCATAAAAAAATTTATATGTTGAAAAGCATTAAACCTTTATAACTTTGACGGAAATATATTTGTTTCTGCCTCTCCATTTTAATTAAACTTTGCAAAAATTATTATTTTTAGATTCATGAAATTTTTATCCCATAAACTGTTTAAAAAGCTTATTCCTTTCTTTAACCAGGGAATTACCTAGTAAAAAAAAAGAATGAAAGGATCTTTGATCCAAATTTTAATTTAATATATATATAACACCTAATTAAGTCATATGCAGTATTTTCCGATATCTTCAATTACCTGAGTTGTCAATGACAGATTATTTTTCTGGGGAACTTGGAAATATTGGTAACGAAGCAAGTTTCTTGCATTTCTACGCTGTAATTATTGTCACAGGTAATCACAAAATCGTGTTTCTATCATATGGCCTAAATGAAACCCAAATATTAGTTCTTGCATTTCCACGCCATGATTATTGTCACAGGTAATCGCAAAATGATGTTTCTATCATATGGCTAAAGTGACTCCCGAATATTGGTTCTTGAATTTCAGCGTCATGATTATTGTCACAGGTAATCTCAAAATCGTGTTTTTATCATATGACCAGAGTGACTTCCGAATATTGGTTCTTGCATTTACACGTCATGATTATTGTCACAGGTAATCTCAAAATCATATTTCTACCATATGGCCAAAGTGACTCCCGAATATTGGAGCTGATTTAAAGGTGAAAGTTGCCAAAAGCGAGGCCTCTATTCATGTATCTAAATAATAAAAATTGAGAAATCAGTTGCCATTTTTGGCAACAAGCTTGTTTACTCAGATTACTGACATTTTTGAACTTTGAAATATTAAAACGGAGAGTTTTTTTATATAAAAAATCACATGGTTATTTGGTACGATTGAAAAATAAGAACTTAATTCAATCAATCTGCTACAAATAATTGTAGGTGCAAATTAAAAGCTGTATTTACGAAAAGCGGAAGTGAAAATCCTGTTAGGGAGTCAATGTTTGATATAAGCGATTTTTTAATCTTAATTTTAATATTAAATAAGTATGCTACTGAATGTTTTGATGGATTAGTTTGAATTTAATTATGGCATTAAAAATAATTTTGCTAATAGTGTATCAAGTTAAATTTTAAAAATATATTAAAAATAAAAATATATATGCAGAAAAGGAATGAATACAATTAAAAATAATTTTTGTTCAGTTCATAAGTCAATCAAAAATAGTTTTTAGAAATTAGTAATTTTGGAAGATATAGACATCAAATTCCATAAGTCATAGTAATTGCACATCTGTTGACAAATAAACCAAGTTTCGCACTCGATTAAACATTTTATTCGACGAATATTTATTGATTTCTTTTATGACTTCTGCACTCAGACAGAATAGTGTTTAGAAGACACGACGAGCCCTTTTCAGAGCAGTTTTATTAATGTTTTGCAGCTCCATTAATTAAAGAAACGTTGATTTAAGATCAGTAAAAATATTCAATGAAATAAAAGGAAAAGTTCATTTAAAGATTTCATTTTTTTTATGTTTGACAACTACCATATGGCAATAAATATTTTCAAAATTTCTGTGTCACTAACATATACGTGTCACTGATTCTGTGACACATTTGTCAATTATATCATACATGACTTCAATTCCAAATTAACCCCTTCGCATACAGTTTGTTTAACACGCACATCGAATTATTAAACTTTTAGTTTTTAGACTACGTTAAAACACTACTTATCGATCACAACGGCGAATTTTGTTTTAATTGTTATTCATTGTATTTCAGACTTTTCTTTTTCCAAAACAGTTTATCTTTTCTAAGAAAAGGAAGGCCTGAACCATCTTATGACAGAGGAATTTTAAGCAAAACACATTTTTCAACTGAAATTTGTCTTTAACTGAAATTTTCTGAAAACTTAAATTTTCATAAAAATTATCCACCGTTAACATGATACCTCAAAAACTAATAGAGGTATTCACATAAACATTTCAATGCGTGTTTCAAATAATATGGGCTATGAAATGAACCAAAAGTTTTATTGTAGGTGAAATACTTTTTCATTTATAGGTGTTTTTAGAAAAATTCAATTGTGAATTTAAGGAAAAAATGCTTATACACGTATATTTTTACCCATCACTTTTTTGCATCTCAAAATTTTTCTTAGATTTTGGTTCATTTCATTCACCATTATGTTCTATAACTTGTGTACGAAAAAAAACAGGATTGCTGTGTTACAATTTTTTGTAGAGTGTTAACCATTTTGGTTACATTTCATTAGCATTTACAATACATTTTTCTATTTCTCAAAATACATTACATTTTAAATTAGTTTTGTTGTAATTATAGTGTTTTGTGTATAATTGACAATACATCTAAAAAGCATAATTTTAAAAATCCAATTTTTCAAAAATTTTCCTTCAAATGTAGTCGGATACCTTAAGCATGAAATTAAGTTAATATTTACTGTAAATAGTTTAAAATATAAAAATCATTTAAACACGCTTTAATACATCACATTCCCCTTGTATTATCATAGGAATTGAAATAACGAGAAATGTTCCAAATAAGATATGTTTGTAACTAGAAAATAAATTCGTAAATTATAGTGCTGATTCAGAATACAGTAACAACTGTTTCAAATAATTTTCTTATTTTTAATTTCGTTGTTAAAACGGAATAATCACGAGCCGGCCAGCTGGTAGCTGAAGAGGTATAACTAAAAATAAATAAAACGATAAAAATAAAATAGAACGAACCAAATACGGGAGCGAGATTAAAATGCGATACCAGAAAACAAGCAGGTGCAAAATTCCAGCTACTGCACTAAATCTTGAATGTATTTCGTAATTAAGGAAATTTTGCGTGAATAATGTAAAATAACTGAGTGTGATAAATTCGAACGTTCCAGAAAAAAATTAAGAGCGAAATACTTCAGGAAAGTCATTTATGGAGGAGTAATACTAATCCATCATGTGTACGCGTATGCGCTGTCGTTTAGTTAAAATATCAAATGCTGAAAGTAGTTTTAGAATTAATGGATTTTGTGATAACATTATTTCAAAATGTATCGATTTTCTTCCGGGTTTAAATTAGATTTCTGCATGGATGAAACGAAGAAACAAACTGCGTTTCCTTCTCTTTTTAATAGAAAAAGCTTGATGTTCGTTTAGATCATAGGTTCCCAACCTTTTTTGAACTGGCGCCCTCTTTTCCAGTGAATATTTGAACACCGCCCCCCTCCCTCTCCCCACTCCAGAGAAATAGCATCGTATATAATGCATTTTGAAAACCGGAATTAAATTTCAAAAATTACTAATAGATAGAATATTGTTGGAATGGAAAAGCCACTGAATTTCTCCTTTCTTTAAAAAAGTTTTAGCTTGCCTGTTATATGGACAGACAGGGGTTTTGATGATACAAATTAATTTATAATAAAATATTGCTTCCTACATAAATAAATTGACAGTTTCAGAGAACAATCAAAACGCATACTTAATTACACTAAAAAGTATTTTTATTAAAATTTAAAGACATCGAATTTGTAACTTAACTAATGAGAAGGCCGGATTTGATGCATTTAAAGGAGCTTTTAATATCAGGTTCGATTTCACTTAAAAACAATCGTAAGTCGATACGTTCAGTAACATGGAGCCGATTTCTTCTTTATGTTACTAATATTTTTACAGCTCTAAATCCACATTCTACTAAATATGAAAATGGGAATGCTATTATAAGTCGTTGAACGATCGTCCATAATCCTGAATACAGTTGCGAAAACGATTTCTGCAGTCGAAATTTTGTGGTCAGTTCTGTTTGTTCTTCTTTTAATTGAGGTAATCCTGCTGTGTTGACATTGGAAAAAAATATCTAAATCCTAGTCTGGTTATGTCCATGTCTAAAATATCCTGGAATCGTAGCTTGCACTCATTGTAGACTATATTTGGTTAATCTTCTAACGCCCCTCCGTGCCATATTTACGCCCCTTAATTTCCTCTGGGTCATTTACCGCCCCCCTGAAAACTTCAAACGCCCGCAAGGGGGCGTTATCGCCCACTTTGGGAATGTATGGTTTAGATCATAGAGCAAAAACTATAAAACTTATCAAATTATGATGTTTCAGATTTAAGTTTCGAATTTCCTTTATTTATTTATTTGATTTGCCAATAGGTTTCACAAGCCAAAGTAATTTGATGGGTTTTTTTTAATAAAAAAATCTTTGCAGAAAAGTGTAACATTTTGAATCTTCCCATTTTAACTTTCTCATATACGAAATACAGAACAAGTACTGTTACGAACTTGCAATTTTGCTTCTCAGCATGAATAGGGACATCGTAAGAAATACTTTTTTACGATCAGCTCTATGTGTGTGTTGATCGAGGGTCACGTCAGTGACTTCAAAGCTTGGAGACAAACTGATCATTTGGTGTATTGGTGACGAATTTGGTGACGAAATTAATAATGATGGAAACTCCGAGAATTCTAAACATCCATCCATTAGGAATCGAGATACGCCTGACTATCCTGGAAGTTTCTAGGCCTACATCCCGGGAACTATAAAAGGCCTGCAATCTCACGCTGAATGGTGAATTTAAGCAGAGTCGAGAAGTGAATTGAAATCGGGAAGCTGAGTCAATCATCAAACTGCATCGAGAACCTAAGAGAAGTAGGAAGACGTCAGCCAGTAGTGTTGTGGTTATTACTACTACAGTTTACGACTTAAAAGCTATTGTTTGTTGTTGTGTGCTGCTGTCTGACGCCCTGTCTTCGTTTCGGCTGTACATATTTGTCGTCTGTGTTTTCGTCGTCTTTGTGTTTGTGTCTTCGTGTTAAATAAAAGTTATTGTTCTTTTCTACTAAGGCATGTTGTTAACTATGTTTCTCACATCATACACTCACTACGAACGAACCCAGTGGTGAAATTCAGTAACAGTATTATAATCGTCACAAAAATTCGAATTTCACTTGATTTTAACGAATCTTCACAACTGCCCTGAGTTCAAATACACAGTTTTGGAATTGCATTTGTCTATCGATATGTGAACACATTAACAACAACAAAAAACGCTTTGAGTTAAACGACTAAAATTTAGTATATGAAAAGGCAATCAAATTAGTAGATTTCAGTAAAATTTTGAAAGGAATCCTTTCACACAAAATCTGTTTGCCTGGATGTTTGATTATACGTGAAGGCGGTTTTAACATTAGGTAAACAAAAATCGAGAGTAATGAGCTCGCTGAGATTCAAATGAGAAATGGCAGTGACTTTTTAAAAAGACTATCAACGGAAAACTGAAAAACCTAAGTTGTTCTGTATAAAAAAAAAAATATACTGCCTATTTGTTGAATTCAGGAAATAATAATTAAAAAAACATTCATTCATATACATATAAATAGACAGACTGTCAAACAGACAATCAATAAAAGAATTAGGTCTATCTGCCTAGATCTTGTCATAAAAACCATATGTCACATTTCATATGTTTAACTCGTTACATTTTTGACTTATTCCATGTTCAGACGTCAGTAAATTAGGGATGGGAAAGCTACCTCAAGCAGGTAAAAAAAATTTACAATTCCAGGGTGCAGATCACACACCAAGCATTGTTTCTTATGCGTATTTTGATTCCGAGTTAAATCTCACACACAAATAAACGTAATTCCAAAAAAAAATTTATTAAAATCTAAAACACTACAAATTTACCAAAGTCACAAGGCACAGTATTTTTTAACGATTAAAATGTTTTATCTTATGTCTTTAGTGAATAAGAAAGGAAACTGCAAATAAGAAAATATTTTCAAACATGTCAGTTTCTCAGATATAATAGGATTCACGCCTCAAAAGCTCAATGTCATTCGAGAAGCTTTTGAGATACGCTTGGATATGCCTATTCATTCTTGGAAACTTCCTTTCAATAGTATGATAATTATTGCTTTACTATCAGTTAAATGTGTCAGAAAACACGTTCCTTTCTTCTCTTTTGGTCTCATCTGGTTTATTATCTTATCTCTCTGGGTAAAGGCGGCTACTTCTGTCAGAATGACAGCACAATCTTTTCAGATGGCTGAAAATGACAAAGCAGTTTTCACTGAATGGCATTTTTATGATAACTATCGTTCTTTCTTTCCCTTGATAAAAATATGCTATCTTCTTTAATTTTTATTTTATTTTAATATACAAAAGCGTGTGTAATTTGTGAACTAATCCCTAAAAGTATTGTTTGATTTGAAAGATAATATAGTTAATATAAACAATAGAACAAGAT
>JAPMOQ010049223.1:0-18699 GCA_026543055.1 Argiope trifasciata
TACAAATTTAAGTAGGAAAAATACTGTATATATATAAATATTTTATTTATTTTTATATTTCTGAACACAATAAATTCTACTACACCTGAAGAAGGCACATAGTGTTAAATGAAGAATTGATCCTCTCAGAAAATAATAATCATAAGCTTAATGATTTTAATACAATATAATATGTCACAGGCATCCATTCATATGCTTATGCTATAAATAGCGCGTAAAATAATGTTGAGTTTCGTAGTTTCAAACATTCTGAAATTGAATTCCTAATGAAATAAGATCTTACATTTCGATCTAGGCATTGAATAACCAAGAGAACACTCATTTTCTAACGATCATGTTTCTACATGATATTCAGGATAATTTCAGTTATCTATATCATTTAAAATGTCAATAGTTTCAGCAGTATGCCATCGAGTTAGAAAAGGAATAATATTTTTCGAGTTATGTTTCTCTAACAAATTCATTGCTTGACAATTGCTAAGGAACAGTTACGTTTGTCGGAATAACCAAGGATAGATAATTATTGAAGAAATGAAACAATGCAATATTTAGTAAATATGATGTGCATTTATCACAATGCAAAATGGTGCTGGTATCGACACATCGAAGAATTAAAAACTTAAAAATAAAAAAAAGATGCTCCTTGGATTATTTCCAATCAGTCCCACAAAAATTATTCTTCCGGTCAGAAAGATGAAGACATGAGTCCTTGGTAAGATGTGTGATGAACACGAACACTGGTGCAAATTTTGCATCGGTTCTCTTTGTTCTTTCTTCCCTAAACTAATGGGGAGTTCTTGGGGTTTGTTGTTCAACTCTCTATCGGGATGATTTTGAGCTCTAGCACTGTTTGAGGAGGGGTATTTCTTAATAAAACACGTCCACAAGAGCACCACCGGCATGTTCAAAGTGATTTAGGTCGCAGAAGTAAGCAGGCCATTGTATGCGTGCAATATATTCACTTAACTGTGTGCCCGATATCTGTGTGACCACTCATCATCCTTCATAAACAAAAAGTCTGAACATACAGAACCCTTAAAAATTAACATGATCCAGAATAATTTATCTGCAATACCGTTACGATGTAACGCTTCCTCTCTCAAAGATGTGAAGTGGTGTTTCAAATGGTTCTTGCAGAACCTGGCTTACCGGTAGCGGTTAAGATTTAAATGTATGTTCATTTTGGCCAAGAGAGCTACATAGCGACCTTCTAAAAATGTGGTATTACTACCACGACCCCCGAGATGCTTTTGCAAGACGTTGCCACTTTCAGATGCCTTCTTTAATCGTGAGATGACACTCTTTGGTAAGCACACTATATTAGCTATAATGGTGACACCCTAACCTGCTACCACTCGTTCAACTGCTCTTCCACCTTCATAGGCACTCAAATGATGTCTTGCTGACATTTTACTCTTAATTATTTCAGGAACTAAATAAAATTTCAGAGAAAAATATTTTATTACATCCTGTTCAACTTTAGGTCAAACATGAAACAGCACGAACCTTTGTATGAATTATGAGCTTTTAGGCAATGTTTTAGGCAAATAAAGAGTCCTGGTCTGCAATGCCCTCTCAAATGGAATTTACTTCTATTGATTAGCTGTCTGAGATGCAATTTTACATAAATCATATGTTCCTTAAAAAGAAGTGTATTATGTATTGATCATTCTGCTTGAAGTTACGTACATGTTTAGCAAAGTAGAAAATTACTACTTATATTAAAATGTCAATTCTCTCTCTATTATTGATTATTTTTGGGAAACATCTGAATAATTTCATTTATGAGACTGCAAATGAAATCAGCAGATAAACTTGCTGTGCAATCTGACATTCATTGCAGGATATACTAAATCGCTCAATCGATATTCATGCATCTCTACTGGTGGATCTTTTTTATCTATTATAGCAAGCTTTGCATTTGATTACAATGGCGTCTTAAAATTCTTTATTTCTTCTTGTACTTACGTTACTTACATTTGAATAATTACTTTCATTTATACATTTCTCTACTATAAACGATTACATTAAAGGATTTCTTACCATTCTTTAAAACTTTTTTAAAACATCTTCACTTGCAAGAAAATGATAGAAGTAGAATGGTTTCCACAGGAAATTCGCTTATTAATTAATATTATGCCTTAACAAAAAATAACATTTGAATTAAAAATATATCAAATTATTATTTTATGATAATCCCAAATAAAAAATTATTATCATGTTTATTTCTAGAAATTGAACTATAGTTTTGCTACTCAGAAAATTACATTCGTGAAGAAACATGTTTTGATCTTGAAATCATTAAAAGATTATGAATAAAAATTAAATAAATAAATAAAAATTTCACAAAAGTATTTACACGATTGTATTTCAAAGTATAAGATACACTAAGCGTTTAAGTTGAAAGAGTGGCAAAAAAAATATTTTTTCTTGTAATACCGTTAGAGAAAAAGAAGAAGAAAACAAGTAAAATGCCGTTGAAACGACTGCAGCTGGAAAAACAATCGCTTTAAAACAGCGAAATAATTGCAAGTGAAGAAGCAATTTATTTTATTTATCTCACTGGTTGATCGTTACTCATGAGTTAAAAAAAATAACAGTATAACAGTTTCGTTAGATCTTTTTGTTTTTGTATCTCCTGAGTGTTATTTTTTCATCTTTCTTTTTTGCATCAGTAGCCGTATCCAACATATTAAAATTTTGTTACGAAAAGGAAACAAAAGGTTAATTGGTATTTTGTATAAATTGTGAAAGCAAGTCGCTGATTGCTTTCTTAAAAGCAAGGCTTGGTTCACCAACATCCTTCTTCCTTAGCTGGATTTTTTTTTCAAGGATTCAGATTTGCATTTTGACTAGAAAAGATTCTGACAACTAAGTTTTCGTGAGCTGTTTACTTCGTTTAAAATGAGAACCTAATGTTTGTTTATTTTGAGGGCAACACCGTGTGTGTAAACATAATTATCTTTTGCTTCTATGAAAAAAAAAAAAAAAAACTCCACGAGAAAACAAGAAAAGAAACACGTGCCGAATTTTTTTTAAAATTGAATTTGAAAACAAAAATTAACAAAGAATTTTCATTGCACCGAAGAAAAAACTTATGACCTTATAAACGGTTTTTAAAGATTAGTGTTTGTATACTGCAGTTTCTATATTATTGTCAACTGCAGTTGTGTATTGAGGGGAAGATCAAATAAAGTCAAATTAATTACTAAAATACTGAAAGCTTGAGATATAACAATCGACAACTATTTTAAAAATAGGGAATAATAAAAAAATCTGATGAAATTCTCAATTCATTTCATATATTTAAAATTAAGATATTATGCTTGCATAAAATTTGAATGATGATTTTTAAGCCTCCATTAAATCAATACAATCAGATTTTTTATTATTATTTTTAATTTAGCTGCTATCTGTCTTTCAACCTTAAATTTATATTATTTTAATTGTTGAAGATTAAAATCGGCTTTTCTGAAATTCACAAGAAACTGGTAATGTATATACAGGGAAATCCAAAAGACAGGATGAACTTTAAATTTGAATTATTCTAAAACGAATAAGGATAAGAAGATGCCATTTTCACTAAATAGGTGGAAATGAAGCCGTTTTTGTGGGCAACGAAAAAAAATAGCTCTGTTTGTGACCAATAGATGGAGCTGTCAAATTTATTATGCTGGATTATGCAAACCAACGAAAGGTATAAAAAATAGCAACTGCAGCAGGTAATGATAGTCGAAGCTTATATGCATCGAAATGTTGTCCACAGTTGAAAAATCCCACTTTTTTAAACTGTATTATAATTCGGAAATTGCCATCATGGCATTGCGAGCATATCCCTACATGAAGGGTATGCGACATTACAAATGAACATAAACGTCTTCAACATTGAACAAAATGATAAAGAAATATCAAAGCTTGAGAAGTTTCGAGGCAGGCAGGAGTATGTACGGAAGGGTATGGAGTGCTCTGAAAGTGGATAGACTATTTTTTTCTGACTTCCTTTCAGTACTTGCGTCTTATTGATAGCAACTTTTTTTTATCGTCTGTGGTTTAAAATGTGTAAAACAAGATATCTTACGTTAGAAGAAGCTTTGGAAAAAAAATTCGAACAAAATTCTATTGGCTAAAATGCAAATAAGACCGATATTGTAGTCGTCCCTCCAGAAACAGCAGATGCTATTCCTGAAAAAGAAGGAAGTGAAAATATTTTAAATAACGATTATGAAGATTTACCTAGAGATACTACAGGGGAAGTTGAAGTTCATGTAAAGAAGAAGTTAGTATCTCCCAAAAGCTCTACTGAAAGAGAGAAAAAACGGGAAAAGGAAGAATTACGATGAGCAAAAAAGGGAGCAATTGATAAGCGTCAGCCAAAAAGGAAGAACAAGTTTCAATTGATCGTATCAAACAAATGATAGAAGATAAGTCTAGTGCAAGAATTGCCAATCTTTTTTTAAATTCAGATGCTTTGCTGTTTCTTGTGGAAACTGACTAATTTATAGGCTCCTCAGAAAAATCGATATTTGCAAATTTCCTCGGTATTCCATTAACAAATGCTTGGAGAATATCAAGATTTTCTGAAGAAGGAAGTAAAAAAGTCACGCTTGCATTTCAGACGAGAGGTTGTGCGTCATCTGTTATAGACGCCCTTGGATAGTGATATAAATAAGAAAAGTTAAACTACAGGACGTCCGAGCAAATTCAGCCTTACAAAATCAATATTCGAAGGACTTTTTACTGTTAATTCTACAGTCAGTAGAAGACTACGTTTCAAATATTAACACAGCTAAATTATTTATCACTGAAATGTCTGTGAAATTGCCTTACACCACATTTGTAGTGAAGCATATCACACTTGGAATTTATATCACCTTTTTATTACATAATAAGCTTGTCAACCACAGTTTTTAATAAATTAAAATTTTCAAAGAAGTGTTTTGACTATTTTACTCCATTTAAAAAGCTCACAAAAATTTCTAGTTTTTAAAACGTGAAGAAAATGTGGCTTTGTGCTCGGTGATAACCATCCACATACATACTTCTTTTCCGTTGACGTTGCGCCAACGCAACTTCCTATATTTTTAATGGTAAATGTAATTTACTTATTTTTACATTGAATTACTATTAGAAATGGCCAAAATAATAACTTGTATTGTTTACATCGAAACCAAATAATGATTTTGAGTTTTGGAGTTTAATGTGTCAAAACATCCATAATTGCTATATGTGCGCCACAGGAAATCCGCATGCATTTATTGAGGAACGCTTGTAACAGCCTAAAATGACAATCTGGTTTTATAACCGGTCCATTTTTTTTTCAATGAAGTCATACAGACGGGTTTAAAAAAATCTGTCACTGATTAGCGATATGCAGCATTGGTGAAGAATAACATTATTCTTTAACTGAAAGTACGACAGGAACCTCAAACAGTCACATTTATGCAAGATCGTAAACCACTTCATATTGCCCTGCCTGTGCAATGTCTCATATTTCTCAACATTTGGGGAAGGTCGAATTACCAGTCGATAATTTAATACCGCATGTTAACCAACAGCTCCCGATCTAATGCCATTTGACTTTTGGCTATGGAGATTCTTGAGGTCGAAAATGTTCTGCTACCAACTGGCATCGCTAGCAGCACTGAAAGATTCCATCCGACAAAATGTGTCTATCATAACCCAAGAAATGGTTGTAAATGCTGTGCACGGTGTGGTGACTCGTCTCACAGCTGTACTTCTGAATGATGGGCAGCACATTGAACATTTAACTAATTATCTGTAATGAAGCTGACTTGAAACGCGTCAACATTTTTCAATTTGTGAATCATCTTTTAATGAAATAACAAACTACAGTACCATCTGGTGGCCACCAACAGAATTAATTTTGTTTCGTTGTGATAAAAACCCTGCTGCCTTTCCATCCCATTTGTTCAAACTGCATCTTTGTATCTTTATTCACTTTCAAATTATTTATTTTTATAGTCCAATCTGACTTTTAGACCACCGGAACAAAAATACAGAAACTCATTAGATTGAATGAATTAAAATTAGTTGTAAAAAATTAGGTCCATATTCCTTTTTTTAAGCGTATATAAATAGAGCTTTAATACACTTTTATAAAATAAATAAAAGCATTGCAAACAGGCTTGACAACAAACAACGACAAGAGAAACAAAATCATCGACAACAAAAAATAACCATATTTACTAGTAATACAGATTTAATGACAAAGAAAATTTAAAGCAAATACTTAATACTAATAAGAAATTTAGGGAATAAGATAAAAAATAATTTATGGATGATTAGGAATAAAATATTTTCAAGTAGCGATAATTTCATTGAATGTTGTTTTTCTCGTTTGCATTCTGCTACATTTTTTTTTTTTTTCAAAATTTCATTGAACAAATTCGGTATAATTTCCTACTAATTTAAATGAATAAAGTCTTGTTAGCAAGGATGCACAAAGCAAGTAAATTACTTTGTTTGATTCTAAATTTTCTAATTTTGGCAGAAACCTCTTTCCAACATTAAAAATTGCAAGGAATTGCAAATTTTATGCAGAATTTTATATTATCGCATTCATTCCATTCGAGTAATTAAAATCTATTTTTCACACGAATCTATCAAAACATCAGCGTTGAAAATGTTGAATATGGTTACAAGCCAGTAAAGTTGTTGCCCAACATGTTATGTTTAATTAACTGAAGTACCAGTGGCTGCTGATCGGTTATCGTGTAAGTAATCTTAGTGCTTGGCGAACACACTTGGTGACTATTTGGCGACAAATTAGACGTTACTGGAAGCTTTTAAAAATCCAGCCAATAGGAACATAGATACACCTGATTGCACCAGAACCTTTTCGACGGGCCAGCAAGGAGCTATAAAAAGGTGGAAGTCTCAAGTTGCAAATAATCGTAGGGAGTCGGAATCGTCTATCGTGGTAGATAATACAACGGAACAGCGGCGATTGCTGAATTTAGCTGTGTGTCGTGTCATGTTGTATATTGTGGAAGCAGCATCATACCCTATAAGGAGTAACCAGTTGTGAAGTATTGCGTTGGCAACCGGATGCAGCTGTTACAAGGATACAGTAGATAATTACAGCCGTTTGGAGAAACCATAGAGTGAAGATAAGAAAATTCTCTCTCCAACTAAATGATAACTGTACGCTTTATGTGGTGAAGTTGTTATTATTATCTATTACGAGTTGTGGGCTATTATTTGCTATACTGCTGTGTTGGGTGCCTTCGTCACGGCTGTAGACATATGTTGTCTGTATACTCATGTACTTTGTATTAATATACGCTGTCACTGTTTCTTACTTAATGATTGTTTATTTCCGAATTGACCAACAAATGAAAAACATCGTCGGAAGGTAAAATCGTAACAATAAGTAAGGGTGGAATTTTTAATGTCTTAAACTGCCTTCTTGCGCAATAAATCTAACCAAATTTTATTTAAAAATTTAATCTTGGCTTTTCATCGAATAGTAACGATACACGTATATTGATGACATAAAATAAAATCTAGACGATGAAAACAAGAAGATGAAAGAAGAAAGGATGAAATATGATGGTTTTTCCACTATAGTCTTATATTCAGCATATAATCATTTGCTCTTTATGTGGGGTAGATAATTCCAAAATTCGAAGAATTCTTACGCTTTCTTTTTTTATTATGATTGCAAAGTGCCTTTATATTCTTCTTTTTATACCGAATATAATAAACTATACTATTCCAGCGGCAATCTTTTAAATTGGGACCCACATTGAATTTCTCAAAGCATCATAAAAAATATCTGCTAAGTTTTCTTTTTAAGATAATGTGTATTAAGGTTGCTATTAGCTATTAATTAATGGTGGTAACATCTATGGAATTTTATTAATAATGCTATTTCACGAAGATTCCTCATGCATATGATATTATTGCATACTCAAAAAATGAATTGTAATGTATGAAAATGAATGAATGCAATTCCATTGATGACTCCATTGTTGTTAACTCAGAAATTTGGAGAGACTATAGTTCAGTGTGATCAGATCATGATATAAAATAACAAATCTAAAATACCATGCGTATTTTCTCAAAAACATTAATAAAATTAAACTAAACTCAAATGCTACATATTTTTGAAATAAAATCGGTTAATATTTAAGTAAAATATATTTAATTTTTAATTGATTAATCTGTAAATATAAAACTGATTTCTCATTGAAAGCATGATAATTAGAATAACTTGATGTTTATTTTTTATTCCGAATGTATTTTATTTTAACTTTTTCGAGAATCCATGATTGACTTATTAAGTGACATTTTTCACAAATATCAATGCTTCTTTATAACCATAACTTTTTCTTAGATTAATTTTGAGTTATAAAATTGCAATTTTAAATAATTATAAGGTTGTAATAATACTTGTCATTTGCAATCTAATAATAATAATAATAATACTTGTCATTTGCAATGTAAAAAAAAGAACTCATTGCATAATAGTCCCTAAGCATTTTGAAATAAAGTATGAAACATGAGATTCATTTGTGAATGTTATTCAATTCTACAGGCATTTTTATTTCGTCTTTAGGATTTCTGTAGATACTATATGAGGCTGGAAAGAAGAATATAATAAACATTTGTTTAAAGATAACGATCCCATAAAAATATTACGATTATTTAGAAAAAAATAAAACAATGCCTTTAAAATTATTTTATTAAAATTGTTTGCAAATTCCCGCACACATTTTCACTTCCTGTTCGAACCGGATCAACGATGATTTTCATATTACGCCGTTTTCCATATAGAACTAAACATAATGCCAAGGAGACGTTTAAATTAGGAATCGTATCTAAGTTTGCATAGAATGCCATATTTTCAACTGGTATTGTTTATTATATTTCATTACAGCTTTGCCCCTATTTTTACAATATAAAATTCGGATTCAATAATCTATAATGGGAAATTCAATTCTCTCTTTGGGAAATTATAAGTTGAAGTTATTTTCCTTTCTTTTGTAAGCGGAATATTGTTATCACAACCTAAGAACAATTCTTAATTATTTCCTTTTTTTCCTTTTGAAAATTTATTCGACGTATTTTTAAGTAATAACTATTTTACACAAAGGATTTCGAATAGATAATCATGCGCTCATTGGAATGAAAAAAAGTTTCAATTAGTTTAATCAGCAGATAAGAACGTGGGTATTGACAGTTAGGTCAAAAATAAATAAATAATTATGAAATGACCTGAAAGTTTCCAAGGATATACGGATATATAAAAATACCAGGGATGGAAACTTTATATATTACACTGATAAAGTTCTGTAGCTAGTAGCAGGAGACAAACGAAACAGAAATTGTAAAATATTCTATCGATTCTTGGAAAATCTTCTTAAATCTAAGAACTCCTTCATTCGCTGTCTTGTTGCATTCCGGGTGAAAGATGAAGACATTCACTCTTATTTTTGTATACATATAATCTAAGGAATACATCATTTCTTCTTTTTGAAGGAGGGGATGGTGAAATATGCTTTCCTAACTGCATTTTAGAAAGAACAGTATTTTTTTTTTGACTTTGGAACAAAAAATGAAGAGTTATGTTTCCAAAAAAAGTGAGAGTATTTTTACTTTTAAAAGATGATTTTTGCTTTCAGATATTAGACAGAGTGTCTGCTATTCTCTTCAATTGAAAGGTAATGCGACTTAGATGTAAACTTTTCAGAGTTGCTTAGAAAGTTTATCAAAGCTAATACTTATATTTGTTGCATTTTGTTTATATTGTACTTATATTTGTACTTATTATATAATACTATATAATACTTATTACTTATATAATACTTATTATATTTGTACTTATTATATATTGTACTTATATATATATATAATACTTATATTTGTTGTATTTGTGTTGGATGTTTCGAAAAAGAAGTGAGAGTATTTTTACTTTTAAAAGAAGATTTTTGCTTTCAGAGATTAGACAGAGTGTCTGCTATTCTCTTCAATTGAAATGCAATGCGACTTAGATGTAAACTTTTCAGAGTTGCTTAGAAAGTTTATCAAAGCTAATACTTATATTTGTTGTAGCTAGGTTCTATATAATATATATTTCATCTATGATTAAAGTATTTGTTGTGAATTCTCTGTATGTCAAAGATGTTCTGTTTAATAATTGTTCAGATATTTTTAAATAATTATAATTCATATATTTTACATTTCTTTTGCTGTAATCTTTATATTCAAAGGCCAGAAAATATTGCCTTATGAAGAAAATATAAGTGGGAAACATTGCTATATTTTAGTCCCGACATTAGATATTGTATGAATATTTTTAAATACCCACTGCAAATATTTATCTTTAATTAAAAAATTATAGAATCTATAACACGAATTTTCAATGTACATATCATGATTTAATTACATGACACAAAGTATTGAATCAGTAATACATTTTTTCAATTTAATTATTACAATTTGTTGTTGTTGTGTGACTATTTAACATGCATTTCACAGTATCTTATGAGAGCAAGGACCTCGAGTATCCGAAGGCATAATAATGACTGATATCTCATTTAAATTTGTATCATATATCTACTCACTTGCGCAATTTCTTTTTACAGATACACTCATTCATGCAGCTCACAGATAGAATACAAGATAGAAAATATCCATGCCCAAAATATAACTCGAACCCGGGCGCTTAGGTTACGGGGAAATTTTCCTGCACATAGGCAAGGACGCGGCGGGCACCTTATACAACTTCAATACAGTATATAAGATAAGTGTACATATAGACTTGACGAAGATGAAAACTAAATACATGAGTTTTGTCGTAACAGACGAAGCAATCCGATTGAAAAACATCCATTTCCAGTATCATTTAAAATCTTTATTGCATCAAAAAATTCTGTATGGAATACTAAACATATATTGTATCAGCCACGTCTGGATACCAGCTAGTTCACCAAGAATAAAAAAAAAAGAAATGAAGATAATGCACGATTCTGATTAAAATCTTTGAGTGCGTTGACAACAGAAATCAGAACTCAGGTTTTCGATTTTTGAAGATGAATTGTTGAAACGAAACTAAGATAATTTTCTTTCCTTGGAGATTTATAAAGATAGTTGAAATATATTTCACCACTTCCAAAATTAAATTATCGACTCTATTTAAGATCCGACTTGAGATGGACGAATTGCTCTTTCTTAGATGACATCTGTTACTCTTTTCTGCTAATGCCAGAATTTCTAAAGTTTGTGTATATGATATATTTGAGTGCTTTGTGTCTAGTGTTTTTTAAAGCTATGAAACAAAAAGAAATAATATATGAAAACTATATCCTTTAAAATTTTAAAATTTAAATTTATATTTTCAATTTCACTTAGGAATGATTTACTTCTAATCAGGTTTTTGATCTGAAAAATAAAATTAAAATTCTCATATTAATATGTAATTACGTTACCTACTACGTTCTACGGAAATTTTTGAAAATTATTGTTTTTAGGTGTATTACGAATTTTAATACAAAATATTATAAATACAACAAAAATATATGAAAATATAATATGTTTGATAAATAGGAAAATTTGCAGCGAATTTTAATGAAATTTAACCAAAATGAATCGCACTCTACGCTAAATTATAATACGCCAATCTATTTCCCTTTGCATACAAGTTATAGAATATAATAATAAAGGAAATGAACCAAAATCTAAGTAAAAATATGATATGCAAAAAAGTTACGGGTAAAAATATACGTATATATATGCCTTTTTTCATAAAGTTATTACTTAATTTTTGAAAAACACATATAAATAAAATAACGTTTCACCAACAATAAAACTTTCAGTTTATTTTGTAATCACATTTTTATAAAAATTTCTACCGTTTGAGAAAACTAAAGCTAAAGAAATATTTTAGCTGAAAAATATGTGACCTGGATGATTGGTAGGGTCTTCCATTTTCTAGAAAAGTTAAACTGTTTTGGAGAGAGGAAAGCCTGAATAACTAGATATAACAATTTTAAAAACATCTCCAATGTGGTCGGTAACCAGTGTTTTTAACGTAGTCGAATTCCTTAACCAGAGAGAGATCGCGCGGGGCACACAGTCACCTCATTGTTATTCAAACACCTGTCGCAGGGTAAATATTTATCTGTAATCAATCCCCCTTTCAGTAACTTCCTATCTGACAATCCCCATGTTTGGTGAAGTGTTATTTTTACTTTTCTTTCTGCGCTTGTAGTAATTATTTCTTGGAATTTAAGTGGGTATAGGATGTCTCACTCTCCCCACTTGACTGTTAATGCTTCGAAATTTCTCATTCTAAGCAGTGTAATTTTGCGTTATCTAACTCTCTCTTTGCATTTATATTGCTTTGTGCACTGCATAAATGACGTGCAAACGTAAACGTACGGATTATGAAAAAGAAATGGAATGTTACAATGGGTAATTGGTATACAAGTTATCCCCTAGCGAAAGAACTTTTATCAAAGAAGATAACTGTTGTAGGGACCCTGAAGAAAAAAAAGGGTGAAATTCCCATCGAGTTCCTACAAACAAAGAATAGGATTGTTAACTCATCTATATTCGGGTTTCAAAAGAACATGACAATATGTGCCTAAAAAAATCGAAATGCGTAGTCTTGAAATCTACTATGCATTACGATGACCCCCTTGATGAAAGTGATGAAGAGAAGAAGCCGGAATTAATTCAATTCTATAATGAAATAACAGGGGATGTTGACCCTGTTGATGAAATATCGTTATCAAATTCAACAGCTTGAAAAGCCAACAGGTGGCCAATTGTTATTTTCTATTGCGCGTTGAACGTCGCCGCCATAAATGCCCGAGTAGCTCTAATGGCAACAAAGATACCTCAATTGAAAATACAAATAGGAGAAAATTTCTGAATAAATTGGCCTTATCATTTATTCAGCCACTTTTAAACGTAAAGCAAGATATGAAAATGCTACCTAAAACACTTCCTGAAAGTATGGATGCCACCACTTCTAATGGATCACAGGAGATCCCAACAAAATAAACTGAAAAAGGACAAAGGAAGATATGTTATATGTCCAAGATGTAAAGATAATAAAACTACAATTTCTTGCATGAAATGTGATAATTTTACTTGTAAAAACCATTCTTCGTATGTTTGCCATAAGTGTATGTAGAATTAAAACTCCTAAAGAAGGTATGTAATTTTTTAATGTAAAATTTTCTTAAATATTAAAAATAGTTTTTTGAACTTAAAAGTTTATTTTCTTAAAGAATAATGCACTTATTATTATTTATAATTCATGTGTGCTTTTTCTTCTAATTTATGAAAATTTTTAGATAAAATAGATTGGGGTGACTCAGTCAACCCGCGCGATCTCTTTCGTCACTATTAGGTGCGTGCCTTCTGCCGCTTTGATTAAAATAAATACTAAATAATTATTCTCATCATATTTTTATCTATACTTCCTCGTTACTATCTTTTTAGAGATGTGAAATCGTTTCTAAAAGAATGAAAATCATCATGGACTTTTCTCTTCAACAGGATTTTATAAACGGCCATGACATTCAGATGATTTCAAATGATTATTCAATGGATTGAATTGCTGAAAATTGAATATCCCTATCAGCGGAGAGCTCAAATTTTAGCTGTTTCAACAAAATTCAATTTTATTGTGAATTTACAGATGATAACAGCCGATTCAAGTAAAATAAAGCTCTCAGAAAAATTGCTTTATTTTTTTACTTTATTTTATGAAAGCGAAACAATGAAAATGTGAGTAGAAAATAAAATTCATCAGCTAGAAACAAGAAACAAATTAAATAGAAAACGTGAAATTGTCACCGGAACCATGGAATCCTTTTACATTGAGCGTGCGTTCCTTGTGTTATTGCAAGCAGCGAGCATGATTCAAAGAATTTTTCCTGCTTTTATAAATATAATTTTACTCCCTATTTTGATTTCCTTTAGGTAAAAGGAAATTTTGAAATATCATTTTGCAATTGCATTCGTTTTTCTTCCACGCATTTATAAATTGATAGAAAAAAGCTCAAATAAATAGTCTTGCAAATATATATACGTAAAAAGCATTGCTTTAAAATAGTAAATACTAAATGTCTCGTTCCTGAGTTAGGAATTTAGAATTTTCTTCTTATTCCTGTATGCATTATTGAAATGTATTAGTATCGACATTTTATAAATAAATCTGAGAGTGGGAGTAGACGAATTTGAATTATGTGCCTAAAACATTTAGGATTTTTTTTATTCTTTTGAAAACGAATTTTTGTCTCCAAAAGAAGAGTAACGAGGAAGGATACATAAAAAATATGATGAAAATAGTTATTTAATATTTTAGTAAGGTATCTAATTTCGGTAAAATACTGGTTATCAACTTCATTGATGATTTTTTAAAAATTGTTATTTCTAGTAGTTCCGGTTTTCCTCTTTCCCAAACAGTTTATCTTTTCTAGGAAAAGGAAGGCCTGACCTATCATTTATTTCACATATTTTTCCTCTAAAATTTTTCTTAAACATTAGTTTTCTCAAAATTTTAATTTTTATAAAAACTTTTCACATTAACATGATATATATAAAACTAATAGAGGAAATAACTTAAAAATTTCAACTTCAGATTTATGTCAATGAAATGGACCAAAAGTTTTATAGTTGGTGAAATATATATATTTTTTTCATTTATAGATGTTTTTTAAAGTAAGTTGCAAATTTATGTAAAAAAAATGCATCTATATGTATATTTTTACTCATAACCGTTTTGTATCGAAAAATTTCTCTTAGATATTGGTTCATTTAATTTATCATATTTTATAAATTGTATGCAAAGAAAATGATTTATTTATCACAATTTAGCATAGAGTGTTAACAGTGCTCGTTAAATTTAATATAAATTTACTACAAATTACCCCATTTCTTAAAAAATATATTATATTTTCAAATAATTTTGCTGAATTCATAATATTTTGTATAGAAATTAATAATATATCTGAAAACTGTAGTTTTTTTAGAAAATCAAACTTTTCAAAAACGTTTCGTTGAACGTAGTAGGGTATATTAATTACGTATTAATATTTGATTTGGGGAATTTTATTTTTCAGATCACAAACCTGATTACGATGATATAATTCCTAAGTCAAATCGAATATTGAAATTTAAATATTTATATTTTAAAGGAAATAGATTTTATATACTAATTCTTTTTTATTTCATTGTCTTAAAGAAATTCTACACGCAAGTCATTCATATATAATATATACGCAAACTTTAGAAATCATGGCATAAGTAGAAAAGAATAACAGATGATATCTAAGAAAGCGTAATTTGTCAATTGAAGGTCGGATCTTAAACAGAGCTGATAAAGTCACGTTGGAAATGGAAACCTATATTTCAACGATCTTTATAAATCATCAGTGAATGAAAATTACCTTATTTTCGGCTTCAACCACTCATCTTCAGAAGTCGAAAACCTCGGTTCTGATTTCTGTTGTCACCTCAGTCAAAGATTTTAATCAGAATCGTACATTCTCTTCATTCTTTTCTTTCTTAGGCGAACTAGCTGTTGTTGAGAAGTGGCTGATACAAAATATGTTTGGAAAATATTACAAATAGCGTTTTTATGTAATAAAGATTTTAAGTGATGCAGGAAATGGTAAGATTAAGATATGTAAAAGTTTGAATTTTGTGAAACGTTACATTTTCTATAAACATTCAAAGACATAATGGCTTTCAAAAGTATTTACAGTTTCGGCGACCAATGCATACTGGCAGTCTATGTGAAAATATTTATTTATATATCCTGATAGTCGATATAAAAATATTTTTAATACAGTCCTTTTTCGAATTATCTTGATAGAGAAAATTAAAAAAGGAAAATACAAATTTATTTTAGAAAAATTGGCATTAAATAATCTATGAAAAGTCTGCCTCATTGAGTTTTGAAGAATGGGACTATATTTTCGCTTTTGACAATTGAAAATCAACTAAGATTGACGTCCCTCGTTTTTGATTCATGTCCTCTTTTTGATTTATATTATAGATTCAACCTGTACAATATATTAACAAATATGCATAGCGCTGATAATATTTTCGTTCAGAAATAACCTAAGCAGTCGTTGACATAGTTTAATGTACATCCATGATTTAATTTTTTTAATGTGGATTGGATTTTAATCCTTTCGGCAATGAAAATTATTATTTAAACTTAAATATTAGTTTAAATGTTTAGTTTCGTTCAGCATTCCTGTAGATTTCGGGATAGCATAATGATATTGTGTGATATATGAAAGAAAACATATTTTAAATCCTAAACGAAATTTCTTATTTTCTACCATTCATGAAGTGTTCAATAATTTTACTTAATTATAATTACATAAAGCGCTATTTTGAAGAAAATTATTTAAAAAATTATTTCACTAAATTTTAGACCCTATATATATTTAATGATGAATTCAATTCATTGCATCATTTAGAATGCCAAATGTAAGACTTCAGATATAGTCTGCCTACACACAGTATTATTAATCAATGTATAAATACATATTAACTGAAATGCTCGGTAATGTTAATCATGTGTCTGGGACGTTGCAAGACATAGTCCTATATTTCATCAAATCCAAATATTCCTTCGAAATACTTTCTCTAATGTTACTTCTTTACTTTTTTCCTATCAAAAAATAGCATGGTACTTTCCTTCACCGGTAATTAAACCTATGCTATAAATCCTGGAAGTAAATATTTATTATATTATGAGTAGGTGTAATATAATTAATAATAAATATATATAATTGAATATTTTTATATTTCGGGCAGATTTAAAAAAATATATAGCTTAAAAGAGAATTTCTGTTTGAAGCGATACCAGATGCTTTACGTAAGGATTTTCTACATTTCTCCATAATTAAAGAGAAGCCAGCAAACCTTTTCACGTGACCTTGCTACAAAATTATTTCATCGATTTGAAAAATTGTAATTGCATTTTACAAATATTTCAAGATAATAGAAAATTTGTAACAGTTATAAGGGTTTGTAGCACATATCTGCGTTTCCTTTAAACAATTACTTGAATATGATACGAATTCAGACTCAAATTATTTACATATATTGCACGATTTAGTATTTATACTATCATGAATGCATGCATTTATTTCTTATTTCTTTTGAAAATGAACCTAAAACTTTAATTACTTAGGCAAGAGTAATCTTGTCTAAGAAAAGCTCTTGGCTTGTAAAAAGGAATTTAATTTCTCTTGAGAGCGCTTTTATGTCTAAACTCACGATTCACTTGAAATTATTATTAGAAAACATGTTTAAACAAAGATAACAAAATATAAATGTAAAAAAGTTTCTGTATAGTTCTTTAAATGTGAAATTACCCATTTTAAACATTATTTTGTTAAAGATCCATTAAGTAAACTTAAGCTATAAAATAAAATTCTAATTTAAATGCTTAGAAAAATATCTATAAACAATTATCTTAGATTTTATGATTCTTATTATTTAACATGTGAAATTGCTGATATTAAAATTGTTAACATTCGATTAATTATAATTACTTTTTACCTATATCCTATCAGCATTTCTAAATTGCTTTGGTAATCATCGATAATATTTACAAATCAAAAATAATGCTGATGAACTATATATCAGGGATCTGTTATAATTTTTTAAAAGAGCCAGCTCACTCCTGATAAGTATCTATATCGGACGATAACTTTCTACTATCTCTCATACGATGTTCATCAGCAAGTAGCAAGAAAAATCAGATTGTTAAAAGGAATTATAAAATTACAATTGTTAAATAGAGCAAATTATTCTTTCCAAAATTATTTTCTTAAGCGCCGAAAGGTTTATACGAGTGCTTTTTAAAATACCTTCAGAAAAAAATGTCATATCATTTATATTTATATATTATTTACATTAAAACATTAAATAGTATTTTCTATTTGCAAATAATTTGAGTTAAACAATTAGACCATATTTAAGAATGAGCTTTTAACACTTAACCGAAACTTTATTTACATTTTTAATGCACTTCTATTTTACTGAAAATTTGTTTATATCTAATTATGTTAAAATTCTTATGCACATTTTTAAAATATTAACTTAGAATCTATTATGTTATGTAATCCTTAAGTAACTAATGTAACATAATGTAAGAAAAAAGTTAAATTCTACATGAATACTAAATATTTAAGAAAGAAGAATAAGGGGGACTTTTTTTTTAAATCCTTCAATAGTTAAAAAATATTGCTACAAATAATTTGTTGTTGGAAAGACTGTCACTTCACAACTTCAAAATAATGTAAAATCGTATTTTGCTTTTGAAATCGACGTCAACAACTGTATAAAATTTTTTTAAATTCAATTTGTTGAATTTGTGCTTGTTTTGAAAATGTTAGACAGTTATTTTTCTCCTTCATGTATTTGAATCTCCCATATTCAGCATGTTAACATTTTGACAATTTTGAAAGGAAAGATAAAAGTTAGTTAATTTTATATAAAAAATAAAACTTGTTTGCTTTCTTCAAAATATAGTTTGGTTAATAACCATACCTGTATTCTTAGATTAAATGGTTTTGTCAGGTTTCAGATTTAATTTTATTTATATAAAAAAATCTGCTATCTTGATTTTTATGAAATATTTTTTAGTTCATAATATTTTCTTATATTTTCTCATATTTTTTATATTGATATATA
>JAPMOQ010049227.1:0-14729 GCA_026543055.1 Argiope trifasciata
TAACTGAAGACCAATGTAGAGGAAGCATTGCTGAATGGCTGTTGGACAATAAGGAGTTCAAGTGCATCAATGAGAAAAGGAGCGGCGGAGATTTGATGGAAATAAAATGTGGAATGTTTTGAAGAGAAAAGAGAAGAATAGTGAGAGGCGTGGAAGGGAAATCGAAGAGACTTGAGTGTTCGAAGGTGTTCCTATTTTATTTTATTTTGTGAAAAGCTAAAGGTGATTCATGTTTAAATGCACCCGATACAGATCAGTGGAATTCTGGAGCTACCTCTAGAGTAATCGTTTGAGCTGAAACCTGTTGGCCTTTTTTTGGTGTTTATTCTCCGAATTAATCGAGGAATTATTTTATGGTTAACTTTGCTGATGTGTAAATTTGTAAATAACATTAACCTCTTCTTCTTGCATACAGCCAGCCACCCCTCCACCAACGTAGCAGTATCGACAGGATTTGTTGTGGTCGAATAACATTAACCTAGAGGAGAACAAGTTGTTATTGTGCACATTTGTAAGGCAGTAAATAAAGTAATTGTTCTTACACTAGTCTCTTATTAGATCGGTCAGGATCAAGTCATTGCATTCTTAGCAATTATTTATCAAAGAAAACTGTTTTTATTACAAATGGAAATAGCAAATACCTGCAGTTTCTATTGCAGAAAGAGATGACTTACACATAAATTAAAATGTGATTCAGTTCTGTTTCCTAACAAAATGAATGAAATGCATCTCTCACCAGCGTTTCCATTGTAGTCTTTAATGTGCAGAGTATACTTGTGAGTCTCGTCATCAATCCAGAAGGTGTCATAGACGGCGTGTCTTTTCTCCCCTCCCACATCCATCAGGTCGAATCGGATCGAATAGAGGCGTTGATTGGTTAAAGCAAACATGTTGTCATTGCCTGGAATCGAAATTGAAGAATTTACACTTACAGAAAAAAAAATCTCATCAACAAGAAAGACTTGTGCTAGATAAACAAAAATTTGTTATATGTGTTTATACATCTGACAGATGGCATCGATTCAAATTTCGCATTTCGAGCAGATGCGTGACTCTAGTAGCGCCACTCAGAAATTGCAAATTAGCTTTGCTTTAAATGCGTGCTGCAAAGTTCGAGAGCGTATTTTATCTTTGAAATTTGACGTATTGAGCTGATGTTAGCCAAGTATGCCTTTAGGAAAACGAAGAAGAAATTATCAACAGTTCTTTGAGTTTGTATGAGGTCGTGTAATAGGGCTCTGAGAAGGTGGATTTTCTTTTCGCGATATTGCAAAGAGACTTCGCTGGAATGCATCCATTGTGCATGATTGCTGGGAGCAGTGCTCAAGGGATGGTACTGCCTCAAGAAGATCGGGTTCCTAGCGGCCAAGTGGTTATGTTGTATGGTTCCAAGTGGCTATGGTGTATCGTACTGCGTCTGCAGCAGAAATGTGAGCTGCCATTGGTACCACAGAAATTGGTGACTTTAAGGAGAGCTCTAAGCCAGGTGCCCTATAGTGTACATTCCACTGACTCCAAGCCATTGCCGTTTTTATACTCCAGGGATATAGAGCCAGAGCTCATTGTTGTGCGGAGTCGAGATCTGTTGTATTTTCTGATGAAAGCAGGTTCTGCCTTGATTGTGTGTTTGTCAAAAGGAGGCCAGGGGAATGCCTGCAACCAAACTGTCTGCTACCTAGACACATTGGATCTATACCTGGAGTCATGGTCTGGATAGCAATTTCCTATCAGGACATCAGGAGCCATCTCATGGTTATCCCAAACACACTGACTGCAAATTTTTGCATCAGCTTAGTAATTCAACCTGTAGTGCTACCATTCCTGAACAGCATTCAAAGGGGAGTTTCCAAGTACATACCATTTGCCCACATATCACTGATGTAACGCAAAGGGCTCTACAGAGTGCCCACATGTTACCTAGGCCTGAGAGATCACCAGATCTGTCTCCAATTGAGCAGGTATGGGATATCACTGGAGGATTATTCCTGCGTCATCCACAGCCGGCTCTGGTCGTCCGAATATTGACAGAACAAATACAACAAGCATGGAATTCCATACCTCAAAGTGAGATTCGACACCTGTATGAGACAATTCATACAAGTTTGTACTTGCATTCGAACTCTGGAGGTTATGCGGCTATTAGTGTAACAGCCTTTCACGTCTGAAATGCCTTTTCTTGTGCTTAAATTAACCTGTGATCTTGAAAATTTAATCAATCAAGCATGTTAACTAGGAAGATGCATTGTCCAAATTTCATTACTTTACAATAATTGTTAATATAGTAATTTTTTCCGTCGGTGTATTTGGCTAGGATGACATGAGCTTCTTTTTTTTAAAAAAAAAATAGCTATTATTTAATATTATATATATATATAATTTCACTACGCAAACTATTTTTATACCGTTTTTTAATTTTTAAGTATTATTTTCAGTAATTTAAGCTTTATTTTCGAATAATGTTTTTCTAATTTTAACAATTTTTTAAAATCATTTTATAACTTGTTTTAGTAACTAAATTATTCATATGTGTTGCAAAGATATTATGCACAAATTCTCATTACTTTATAATTAAGACTTCATTTAAAAATAAATTAAAATGAAACTCAAATGCAGTTTTGAGCACAATCAAGCTACAATGCTTCTTCGACCAAAGGATCGAATCTTCTTTTTTGTGGAAGCTCAGTGGTTCAATCTTTGTAAAGGAGAAAAATGAAGTAAAGTTATCTTCTGCAACATTATTTAATCACCGGTTTTGAGCAATTTCCACTCAAATATAATCGTGACAATTTTTGATTGCAACTTTAAAAGCTTTTGTACACTCTCGGGATTGCAGACTTTTAGAGAGTTTTTGGACAATTGATACTACTTAGTTCTGTTCGGAGAATTCACTTTTGAAAATGTAAAGATATTAATTCCATTCTTCTAGTTTAAAGGGGCTTTGGGTTATCTTTGTCACAAACAGACACAACATCAGTTCATCCTCCTGTAACTATTACCCTTTGGTTATCTAAACAGTGTAATGAGCATGAAGTGGGAGAGACATGGAAAGACGCTCCTATTCTATCCATCCCTGTGACTGTTGTTTGACTTCAGGCATTTACTGGTTGAAAGAAGGTTTATGTTGGATAAAGCACAGCCGAAGGAAATAAGCTTTTTGAAGTTCAAGTTTGGAAATGGATTTGGCTTATAAAAAACTAACTCTCATGCAGGAACTGAAAAATTGTTCCGATTTACAGAAACAGACTTATAGTTTGTTTGTGATTACAAGATTCTGAAATATATTAATAAAAAGTATTTGCAAAAAAAAAAAAAAAAAAAAACGAGGAGAGAAAAAAAAAAGTGAGCAACACACATACACAAAAATACAAATACAAATAAATGCTATGTATAAACACAAAAATAACAGAAAATAAATATATGTATGTAGAGTGCTACTCATGACACACAAACAGACAGTAGGAAAAATTGCAAAAATGTGTTTTTCGAACCCAAAGAGGTCTAAAACGTTGAAATTCGTCGAAGTGTCGAATTTTTCGACGATTACTACACTTTTTTCATTCTAGGTATACGAGAAAGTAATATAAATAGCTACAAATATGTATTTTACATTTAACACCACACCACACCTCCATTTCTAGGGCTCATGTGGCCCCTTTCCGGTTTGGTATAGATGTAGGTGGACTTTATTAACAAAAAAAAAGTACACAACAATGACTTTGAAAGATACAGAAAAATAATTGAATACATGAAAATACAACATAGCATTCTGGACTGAACTTCTTGAGCACAAGAAACTGGATGAATGAGCATAGTAATATACAGTATGAATGCACAAAAGAGTTAAAAATATTGAGAGGGGGATGAAAAACAAGTTAATGTATTAAAGAAATTAAAATGATTATTTATAAACTCTGTGATAGATGTTTAATTCATTTTAGGTATATATATATTATAGTTAATACCTTTCTGTGACCACAAACAAAAAGCATAATTGGAGACATACCTATCCAAAAATCTTTTCTTAGATCGCCAAATCCGCTTTTGTAACTGATCCAATCTCTAAAAAAGTAATCGTTTGTTCTGTTGAAATTGCCTCTTCTTTGCAAAATCTGTGAAGAAATATTTATTTATACATGGAAAAAAAAAAAACACAGAGAATCGACAATTTATTTGTTATATAAGTTTTGAACAATTAGTTTGATGGTGAAGGAAAAACAGCAGTTTTTGTTACTATTTAAAATGTTTTGCCATCAATTGATTAATAAAAAATAATTATTCTTTTTAATTCATAGATGAAATATTTGAAGTTGCTTTAAATAATATACTAATGAAAACAGAAAGAAAAATAATTCTAACTATATTTTTTAACAATTTATTACTGAAAAAATAATATAAAAAAACGTCATTTTCTCACATGAAAAAAAATTGCTATCTGCTTAGGAAATTTCGTTATAATGTAGGTATAATGTAATAATGTATAATGTAGGTATAATGTAATAATGTATAATGTAGGTATAATGTCAAGAATAATTTAATAATTTTTTAAGTCACGTGGTATCAATCCGAAAAAAAACCCAAAACATCATGTTATTACATGACTCATACTTCGCAATCGTCAACTTTTAGAAAAGCGGGGATTTTTTTATTAATGATGTCATGCCCGTGTTAACATTTGAAACGGATGCTGTAGCTTCAGAGGATAAAGACCCCTGAGCTGCCGAAATCTGACTTCTAGCTCAAATGAAGATGACACACGCGCACATTCGCTTGCACAACCCCTTTTTACAGCAAGCTCATTCACACATCTCATAGACAGAACACAAGGAAAGAACAAACATGCCCGAACTAGGACTCGAATTCGGGAGGCTCAGATCACGGGGAAGACGCGCTAACCCTAAGTCAGGACGCCGGCACGTTTTTTTATTCCCATCTCAAATTGTATGAGCTCCAGAAATTTTTTTCTTCTTCGGGCGATAACTTTTACGATTCTTCCCTTTATTGGCCAGACAGGAGAATCAGGTACATGGCGGACATTTGAACCAAATTGTAACTTTTTGTCGACGATAAATAGCAGAATATAATAACCATTTTTATTATTTTCCAGTAGCCCTAAAAACGAAAAATTGATACCTCATAAATAATAAATCTCAAGTTTTCTGTCGGCGCATTTTGATGCTTCGAAAACTCCTAATCAAAATAACATAGATGATGATGTAGAAGTTTAATAACATAGATGATGTAGTTCTCACATGATGTAGAAGTTTGTATTTTCATTGGATAAGGTGCACATGACAGAGAAGTTTGTTACATTCGGTAAAGATAGACCAAAAGAGTCGCAAAGGCCTGGTGTTAAGGTCTCGACTTCGGAACTGGAGGATTTCAGGTTTGGGACCCGATTCCGCAGAAAAACCGGATATCGCCGAGTCCACCGAAGCACAGGGTTAGTGTGCGTTAAACGTCCTCCCATTGATATGGTGGGATGTGAAGAGGAAGCTCAAGTGTCGTCCTTGCCATCTGACCACGGTTCAAAATTACAAGGTCTGTCCCAAGATAGCACCATTGTTGCTTTAAAAAATGGGACAATGTGGTGATATCTTAATAAGCCAGATAACATCTACGGGAATGAGTAATTGCTTTTGTCCTGTAGTTATGTTACTGGGCTTCAGACCCAAAGGTCCCGAGTTCTATTCCGAGCACATCTCCCCTTCCACAATGGTGACCTCGAACAATGAACTTTCAATCTTCATGCAACTGTCATGGCGCCATCTACCCGCAACCAAAATCGTCAGACTCACTTGACGCAACAATTTAAGCACGCTCACCATAACGCTTGGCAGGAATAAAAAGTTCTCCGCTCGCCACACAAAGATGGGTACGGCGCATTAGACACAACAGCTACACGCAGCAACCACTCACTCAACAAACTAGTTCATCACCACTCAACAACAACGCATATCGTTCGTCAACTCACTGGAGGCTGAATCTGTGGTGATAATAAGACAGATAACATCTACAGGACTGAGCAATTGCTTTTGTCCTGTGGTTATGTTACTGGGCTTCAGACCCAAAGGTCCTAGGTTCTATTCTGAGCCAACATCTCACCTTCCACAACAATATAACTAAATCTAAACAACAATCGATGTTAGCATAAAAATGGCACTTGATATTTGCAGTTATGTTGTATGTAAAATCTATTGGTAAAAGGAATGTCTTGAGGAAGTCATGTCACAGCCAGAAGCCCGTTGAAACTTCTCAATTCAGATTTCTGTTAGAAGATTGTTTAGAACTATAACAATGATCTATAACAGCATAATGAAGGTACTTGATATTTACAATGATGTTATATGATAAAATCATAGGTAAAAGGAATACCTTGAAGAAGTCATATCAACCTCAGATGATTTCCTCCAAGTCATTGAGGAAGTCATGTCACAGCCAGAAGCCCGTTGAATCTTCTCATTTCAGATTTCTGTTTGAAGATTGTTTAGAATGAGTAGAAAGTAACATGAACCTGACCTCTTGAAATGATGGATCAACTCTTGGTGTTAGTCTATGGTGGGTTTACACTCAGCCAGTTATATAATTCCATTAAGTCCCGCAGTCTTAGAAGGAAGATTGCGCATGCGCTGAGAGAGTAGCAAGTTCTTGTCTCGATGGAACAAATGTACAGTAAAAGCTTCTTATGCGTGCTTTCTTCATTCGCATTTTCACTATTCGGGGATTTAAAAAATGCTACCCAATTCCTATATTCGCGGCTAAAAATTTCTTTATTCGCGGATCTAATAAGTACATACATAATAATAATAGGTATCCAACTCAATATTCTCAGTATGCCGTCAAATGAACTAATAAAAAAAAGTAAAATAGATCTTATTACAACTTTGTCTAAAATATATTGTTAAATGCAAACTGTAAACATAACCGAAACCTCGAATGGAATAGGACGAGATGGGTTTGAACTGATAGAATCAAGTGACATTCAGGAATTGCTTGAATTGCAAGATGAAGTTTTGACTGAAACCGACTTGAAGGAAATTTGTGTACAAGGAAAAACAGGATTGCTGCATTATAATTTTGTGTAAATTGTTCACCGTTTTGGTTAAATTTCAATAAAAATTACTGCCAATTTTCTTATTTCTCAAAATCTATTATACTTTCAAATAATTTTGTTGCATTTATAGCATTTTGTATCATAATTAACAATACATCTAGAAACCATAATTTTAAATAGCTTTAATAAAATCAATTTTCGAAAATTTTTCCTTCGAAATTAGTTGGATACCTTAAAGACCGCCCTTAATAATATTTATGTCTCTATCTGTGAAATCTATAAACGAAATTAGTAGACGTTTACACAAAATTGTTCAAGAAATTTTTAATGTAGTTATATAGCTGTAAGAAGTATACTGAAAGCATTAAGAGAAAAATAATGTTGAACAATCTTACTGTCCATCCTCCTCCCTCAGTGTCCATATCACAGAACACATTGAGTGGTTTTTCATTTGTCAGTCGACTCTTTGGCCAAATGGTGTAGATGCCACTTTGGTTGTACCCATTTTGCAAGATGTCTGCGCAATCTACAGGACTGGATATCTTGTTCTCGGCAATAATGCGACCTGCAAGAGATTTGTAAAATAAGCTATTATAAGCAAAGCTTTAAGGTGGACACAAAGATTTGAACATTATATATTATTACAGACAAAATTCCATTAAATACAACGATATGCTCGCTTTTAGTGGGTGTGTGAGGTAATAGTCGGCAGAACACAATAACAGCCCTTTACTGATACAAAGACACGAATACAGGGATGACAAAGCACAGACAAGTCGGTAGTATTCGACAGTAAACAAAGACAACAACATTCAAAGCTGTCAGACAAAACTCAGCAGGGAGAGAGAATCCTCGCAGCTATCTCGTAGGTCTCTCCCAATGTCTGCTTTTTCTACTGTATCCTCTTTTAACTGTACCCATGTAGGTAGAATTTGGCAGTAAAGAAGCCCAACAGCATTCAAAGCTATCAGGCAGAATTCAACAAGGAGAGAGAATCTTCGTAGCTATTTACAAAGGTCTCACCAAACGTCTGCTTTTTCCCCTGTATCCTCTTTTAACTGTACCCAACTGCCGACTCACTGCTAAGGAACTGGTTACTCAACACACTACCAATGCCGCTTCAACACTTGTCTCGGTATACGACTCAGTTCACCCAGATATAGACACCCAGCCGTTTATAGTTTCCAGTGAAGAGCAGAGAAGGTCCTCGAAGAATCAAGCTTAACTAGATAACAATTTGTTCTATAGCCAAAATTCTTGAAGATTCTGGCATCATTCATTTTGTTGCCAAATGGTCGCCGATTTTGTCGTCACGTCCAGTGGTTACTGATTCGGAATCCGATCAGAATCTAATAGCGCTCAGTCTACCACAACAAATCATATTGATACTGCTAAGTGGTGGCAGGCTGCATTTTCTAATTCAAAAGTTAGTCTCAAGAATATTTTCCGGACTGCCACATATAGAATTGACACATCGAATAAAATTTAACCTTCATAATTTTTTAGAAATGTATTCGTTAATTGAAAGAAAATAAATTAATATTATTTACATTTAAATCTCTTTGGAATTAAAACTGAAAGCTGAATTCCACGATGATTCAGAGAAATTTATGATTAATCATAAATTTAATAATATATATATATATATATATATATATATATATATATATATATATATATATATATATATCGTTGTACACAAGATATTTCAGTATTAAACAATTTATTTCCTGCATTCATAATTAAAAAAACATATTCGGTTTCAGAAAAAAAAAGTATTGTTGTTACTTATTGCAGTTTACAGTTATAGTTAAAGTTAACCGATAGTTATCTGTCAACAATTTAAGCCAAGTGACTGTCTCTTGTTTTTCAGCAACGCCGTCTGTAGCCAAGAGTACGACTCAGCTTTATATTATACGTCACATTGGTTAATTCCCAATGAACGGTGCGCTCCTTGTCCGCCATCTTGTTTTTGGCGACTATTGGCGAAAAACGACTCCGCGAAGCACACGCCAAGTACCTAAGCCTAACAGCGCGTGAATTCTATGGAGTCGTGCTCCGAAAATAGTCACCAAAAACAAGAAAATATCACAAAACAACAATTAATTACAAAAATTTTAGAAAGACAAAAAGCACTTTCATTATAGGACAAGGACATTATCATTAGGACAAGTATAATGACTAGCAATCAATCCTATACTCATGCAATAATTAACAACATCCAACTTACCTTTCTTTTCCAATTAAAAAAAAAAAACCTCAAATTCACTCGGTCTTGTTTCGATCCAGACAAAGAAGCCATTATACTTTTAAAAACCAGAAATTAAAACTTAAAGCCAAATAGAAATTACAAAAATTTAAATTCTATAAAATTAAACAAATGAAAATTTTGAAATAAATACGATTGAAGATACGCAGAACTGTATCACACCACAGATTGAAACAGTTTGAAATGCAGATGAAAGTTTTGAAATTCAAACTTACTTCCTACAACTTTGAATATAATTGGATGAAACAAGAATTACATCATCATGACATCACATCGCAAATTACGAGGTTACCATATTTTAACGGGAGAGAAAGGGTGAAGTTGCCAAGGAGGAAATAATTATCGCCTTAGAAATGGCGCCAAAAAAATCGTCAAAACAGAGCGCACCGTTCACTAGGATAGAGCCCGTCACATTCGCTTGCATAACCCTTTTTTTACAAAGGGTCACATTCACACCCTTACAGACAGAACTTAGAATAATAATAGCTATGCCCGAACCGGGACTCGAACTAAGGACTCACAGATCACGAGGAAGACGTGCTACCCCAATGCCAGGATGCAGGCAAAAGACACGTATTAGACGATGTTTCATCTCTCATGTATCAGATTAAAGTTTAAGTTTTAGAACAGTGGAAAAAATTAAGGAAATACATAGCACAATGAATAGAAAGATGTAGGGCTTCTTAAATAGTATAAGAGAAATGCATGAAAATGGGATCCAACAATTTAAAAACATTTAATATACAGTCAACTATACAATACATTACACGTACAATTACACAAACAATTCTACATTTAGACAATACTTTAATTAACAGATTAGCATAATTAATTCTCTAGGTAGGAAGATTTTTCTTACTCACAATTTTGAAGCTTACATCGTATTGTAATACTTTAGATTGTCTAGGACAGTGGTGGGGAAACTTTTTTTAAGACGGGCCATTTGTAATAACTAGACGATCGTAGCGGGCCAAAGAATAATGCTTAATCGTTAAAAAATTTATGCGTCCTATAAACATATACATATATTATTACATACACTTATTATTTTAATAGTAAAAAAGCAAAAGGTAAGAAAATTATAAGCATAAAATATAAAATGAATTTAGTCTAGTTCTTTATGTGAAGTATTATCACTTTATTTATTTATTTTTTTGTATGAGAAAAATGAAATTGAGACTGTTTTATCAAAATTTCATCATAGTCCGGTTCCATTTGCGAAGCAGAAATTCTTAAAACTGATGAAAGGTGCTCATCTGTAATTCTGTTTCTTAAAGAAGTTTTCCTAAGCTTCATTGTTAAAAAGATTTGTTCGCATATATAAGATGAGCCGAACATTGTCATTATCTTCATTGCATGAGTAATTAGATTTGGGAAATTATCTGGACTTAAAATTTTATAAAATTCTAGTAATGGTAGTGTATGAAAAGTTCGTTTCAGGAGAGTATCAGTTCTATTAACTCGAATCACAGCGGGTCGTTGCAGATGACTGACTAAGTCGCAAACTAACTGATCTTCGGGCGGCCTCTCTTGTATTTATACCGACCTGCAAGGATTGTTCGGGAATTAGAGTTTTGCGGTTCTTTTGGAAAAACAGAATAATGAATCGAAAATGCGAGAGTGTTGGAAGTTTCGAGCGAAGAGGAGTCAGCTGTTGGGTCGGATGGATTTGTCCAGAATACTATTGTGTTTTGAATATCGCCGCAGGTAGTTTTTTCGGGTCGTCACATTACGAAGTAAGAATGCGTTCAAACATTCTCACGAGGACACTCTTAAACGGGCCGGATTAAACCTTTCCGCGGGCCGGACTTGTCCCGCGGGCCGTAGTTTCCCCATCACTGGTCTAGGAGGTTGGCTTTATTTGAGATTGTTAAATTTCGAGGGAGTTGGCGTTTGATATGTGCTTTGGCTTTATTATAGAATGTTATAATATCAATTATTGACTATTAAATCTTGAAACTCAAAAATATTTTAACTTACTGCCGTACTTTAGATTGGCGAGGTGGTTGGCTTTATTAGAGAGTGTTACAATTAGAGGAAAATGGCATTTGATAAATTCCTTGGCACTATTATAAAATGTTACAATATCAGTTATTTGACTATTAAAACTTAGAAATATTTTGCGCAAGAATCTTTACATACTAAATTACATAAAATGTTTATTTAAACATATCAGTGGCCCTTAATTTCAGCGAATCAGTTGGTCGTCAATAGCGACCAGTATAATAATATATCCAGAAAAGTTTCCATCTACAAACGAGGTTTTCACAATTTCTTTAAAGAGTTACCGGTTTTGAAACCAACCTATTTATGATTTTATTCAGCCTTTCGCTATTCATAAAGCACTTTGTCTGAAAGAATATTTTGAAATATACTTTATATTACAAACAACTGAAAAAGACATGTTTTTTTCTTTATAGTCTTCCACTTCATATCGTTATCAGTTAATGAATTGAAAATGTACTTACCCATGGAATAATAAATCTTCGCCTTTGCAATCATATCTGAAGCAACATCTAAGTAAAACGAGGTTCTGTCACTTGAATCACGTTTAGGGGTTCTCGCCGTTTGAGAAGCGGCGAAAGAGAAAAGAACCAGCGAAATTTGTAACCTGTGCCTGAAAATACATACATATTTTTAGTTCATCTTAATGTAATAAAATATTTACATAATTTAGTTCTTCTTAATACTTTAGTTATCTTAATTTACATCCTCCAGCCAGATTATTGTAACTTTATATTTTATTGTATTGCATGATCCAAGAAACGTGAGTCCCCAAAATTTTCTCGCATACTCTCTAAGTAATTATCTGAGAGAACTCCTTGCCTGGCACTGGCGTTCTATTTAGTAATGAATCTCTGGCATGCTTTTAATAAATCGAAAATTGAATTCGTGTTTAAGACCCGTTTTTCCCCATCCAATTGGAACCGTTTTTCACAGCTATAGTTGTAATCGCAAAATCCTAAGCCAAATTTGATATATTTAAGTAATTATGTCTTTGAGTTATCACATTTACATGTTTCTCAAAAGTACGGAAGGACAGAAAGTGAAGTCCTCATTGGATATAACTCAAAATGTAGCAGGTGTCTACACTATAAATGTTTCATTCTTATACAGAATTTTCTATATTTATCTTTTTTAGTTTTATAATTATCATGTTATATTATTACTCAAATAACCAGACTGCTCGATTCTTCTGAGCAGAGTTTACTCCAAATTTGATAGAAATCTACAAATTTGGTATAAAATAAGATAAAAACGTTTCGGAAGACAGACAGATGGACTTTTTCCTAAAAACGTGCTTTTCGAATTCGGGTGTTCTGAGATCGAATCCGGGTATTTTTGTGCTTTTTTAATATACCTAATATATAGAGAAAATATAGTATTAGTCAAAAAAAATTTGGACTAGATATTTTGATGAATTTCGAATCCCTGAGTTCGAAGAACTTATTTTGGGAAATTGCCTCACTATCTGGAACAAAAATAACTCAAAAATGTTTTGATATAGAACTCAAGAAGTTTGGAGCCCTGCCTTTATATCAAATTCGTAGATTAGTGCCAATTTTTCAGCAAAATTGGCTCTGCGGAATTTCATAGGGTCGTCTATTCGAATATAAATTAATATTAAATCTCTAAAAACGAAGTCGAGGCTGCGGTGCCTGGTAGTAAAGTCTCGGCCTCGGAACCAGAGGGTCGCAGGTTCGAGACCCGATTCCATCGAAGAACCACCATGTAAGTGGATCTGATGCAGTTTAAATCTGATGTCACAGGTGTGATGTGAAAGTTTCGAGGGGAGGGTACCAACTCAGGTGTCGTCCTCGTCATCTGACTGTGGTTCAAAATTACGAAATGTGTCCTAAAAGAGCCCTAGTTTTGTTTCAAAACGGGATGTTAATATAAATAAACTAAACTAAACTAAAACGAAGTCAGTTAGATAGATAAAATTCGAGACTCAAAAATCACATCTATAGCGTAGACACCTGTCAGATTTTAAGCCAAATACCAGAAGGGATTGTCGCCTATCAGTCTGCATTTTCACAACCATGTAAGAGTAATAATCCGAAGAAGCAATGACTGAACTGTACCAAATTCGGTACGAGATTTTGTGGCTACAATTGAAATTCTGTGAAAAAAAAAATTTTCAATTGATTGCGAAAAGCGTGTCTAAAACATGAATTCTATTTTCCGATTCAATTAACTACAGGCCAAGGAATGATAGCCAAATAAATCATTTTCATGTATTTCAAAGTAGATTGAATAAACATACTGTATTCATGCAAAAATTAGAATTTTTGTAACTATTTTAATCGAATGTATTCCAAGGCGTTCTCTTGAATAACACCTTTATTAAAGAATATGTAAGAAAGATTTTAGAAGAGAACAGGGTACAATGATCACTTTAAAACAAGAAAAAAAGAACGATAAGAAAGAATATATCACTAACAATCATACATTCGCCATTTCATTTGATAGATACATAAATGTATGAAATTATTTTTTCTATTACGTAAAAAATATTTTAAAAAAATCATTAGGCTTACATTTCATTTAGAAATTTAAACTATTAAAAAAGGTTAACAAATTTCAAAAAAAAATTATTGCTTTTGTATGGCAAAATATGGCATTACTGCAAGATACTTAAAAAAATCAAACTATTGTATAATTTTATACAAGAAAACCTTGATTAACCGAACTAGGGTTAACAGAAATGCAGTTCCAATAGGCATATAATATCGGATAGAAATAGTTTCTGTTATTCCTATGAAATAACGAAAATAAATTTTTGAAGAAATAATTCATATGCTATTCACTTTTTCTATGTATATATCGATACACCTAATATAATCTTTAAATTTTAATTTTAATTTTAATAAAAAAAAATATAATTGTAGCCTACAAAGTTTTAAATTCGTAATTAGATATAAAATTTTTAAAAAATTTATAATTTGATACAAAATAGGAAAAAAAAATCGTTTTCCAAAATGGGTTTACTTTTTTTAAAATTTGGTTAACCAGGATTATATTGTATTAAAACTGTCTATGAAACATGTATAGAATAAGAACACTTACATCATGTTGGAACTAAGCGTTTCCTTTCTCCTCATACTCAAAAAAACTTGAGATTTAATCAGCAGTGAAATTTTCAAAATGAAAGTAGATTTTAATGGTAAGAAAACGTATCAAGAGCTTTGTCAGCAATTTGAGCGAAATCATTCGAAACCTCTGATGACAAATACAGATAAACAACTGACCGGAAGAAGATGCAGTTATCCACTTTCAGCTGAATCATAGAAATTCGGAAGTATGGAGTTTTTTCATATACTCCTATAATATGCTCCTGATTAAAAAGTAAAAATTTTTATCTGAGAAATAAAATTGGGATAGTTTGGGATCGGAACCGACTGACCG
>JAPMOQ010049242.1:0-18351 GCA_026543055.1 Argiope trifasciata
ATATATATATATATATATATAACGGAATTAAGGAGTGCTTACATAAAGGCCAATTAAAGGAAGGAAACTCTTGCCTCAGAATGATCGTAATGAAGCTGTCCGTCAAGTCAACTGTTTGTCATCCCAACAACGTTGCCTCAGCTGTTTCCATTATGGTACGAGTAGAAGAAAAGCAGAGAGATAACTATTGCGCACTATAGATGACTTCGCGTAAACGCTTCTTAAGGACCGGTTACACGACCGGAGAAGTTACAGACGAGCCACGCTTTCCCCCTTCAGACCCCTCTTGTGGTTTTCTGGGCTCCTTTGGTGCCTGCTCTTTCTACCGACAATTTGTTGGTAAAATGTTCGGGCATCAAAGAAAACCACACGAGGGGTCGAAGGGGAAAAGCATACCTCATCTGCAGGCAGGTGCAGGTCGTAGGAACGCCGCTTTAGCATAGGAGTATCGCGTCTTCCCCTTGATCTGGGCTTCTTGGGTTCGATTCTTGGTTCCAGCATGGTTGTTACTCTGTATTCTATCTGTGAGATGTGTGAACGTGCCCCCTGTAAAGAGGGGTTGTGCAAGCGAACGCGATGCGTGAGTAGCTAAATCGTAGTCTTGGCCCTAGGTGGTGCAACTGAAAAACAATAGATATAAAAACTTCGGCTTAATTTCATTAATTTAGTCAAAGCGGGCTTGTTTAATGATAAGTGCCATCAGAAACAACCAGAAACGTTGCTTAAGTGAGCGACATATGTGATGGTGAGTGACGTTTAAAAATATCCCCCCTTCTTTTACATGTGATATTATTGGATGCAAGAGTTGCCACTTCTGTTTTGTCAACAAGCTACTCAAAGGGCTTTTTTAATGTTTAAAGTCACTGATTTATCGGTATTATATGACGCTGAGTAGGATTAGAAATTAACTATGGGATCGTAAGCTTCACGTTTTATTTACATGATTACAATTACACTGGGTTGTTACAATGATCAATAAACTAGGATCTGCAGTTTATGTTTTTATATATTTACGTTTGTCCATTTTATTTTCCTCTCAAGAACTATTTGAAATTATTGCTAGTATTTTCTTTCTTTTTTTACATTGCCTTCCTTTCTGTTTGTGTTTTTCTACGTTTTGCTACTTTTTAAAAAGGTATACTTTTACCTATTATGGAGTGTGAACATATATATATATATATATATATATATATATATATATACTGATGGAAAAAAATCCCAACACCAAGAAAAAATTATTGTACAGTAATAAAATTTTAGGAATACATTTGTCTAGGTAACATATTTAATTGATTAAAGTTTCACGATCACAGGCAGAGCCATTTCAAATGTGAAATGTTGGTACATTAGTAACTGGTGTCACCGCCTGAATTTTGAATGCAAGCATGCAAACGTGCATGCATTGTGTCGTACAGGTGTCGGATATCAGTTTGTGGGATGGAGTTCCATGCCTGTTGCACTTTGGCGGTCAATGAAGGGACGGTTAATGCTAGTTGTGGATGACGCTGGAGTTGTCGTCCAATGATGTCCCATACGTGCTCGATTTGAGAAAGATCTGGTGATCTAGCAGGCCAAGGCAACATGTCGACACTCTGTAGAGCATGTTGGGTTGCAATAGCGGTATGAGGGCGAGCGTTATCCTGTTGGAAAACACCCCCTTTAATGCTGTTCATGAATGGCAGTACAACAGGTTGCATCACTAGACTGACGTACAAATTTGCAGTCAGGGTGCGTGGGATAACCACGAGAGTGCTCCTGCTGTTATGCGAAAGTGCTCCCCAAACCATAACTCCAGGAGTAGGCCCTGTGTGTCTAGGCCGCAGACAGGTCACTAGCAGGCGTTCACCTGGCCTCCTTCTAACCAACAAATGGCTATCACTGCGACCAAGGTAGAACCGGCTTTCATCAGAAAACACAACAGATCTCCACTCCGTCCTCCAATGAGCTCTAGCTTGATACCACTCACGTAGCAAACGGCAGTGGTTTGGAGTCAGTGGAATGCACTGTACAGAGCGTCTGGCTCGGAGCTGTCCTTGAAGTAACCGATTTTTAACAGTTCGTTGTGTCACTGTGGTGCCAACTGCAGCTCGAATTTCAGCTGCAGACGCAGTACGATTAGCCACAACCATACGCCGAATACGACGGTCTTCCTTCTCAGTAGTACCACGTGGCTGCCCGGAACCTGGTCTTCTTGAGGCAGTACCTTTCCTTGACCACTGCCGCCAATACTCATGCACAGTGGATACATTCCTGCCAAGTCTTTCAGCAATATCGCGGAAAGAAAACCCCCTTCTCGTAGCCCTACAACACGACCTCGTTCAAACTCAGTGAGCTGTTGATAATGGCTTCTTCGTCTTCTCAGAGGTATCCTTGACTAACATTAACCCACTACGTCAAATCTCAACTGTAAATAACGATCAGGAACCTTACAGCGCTTATTTAAAGCAAACCTCATTTGCATGTTCATAGTATCACTACTAGCGCCACACTTACGCGCGTAGCTCGAAATTTGAATCGACATCATCTTTCAGATGTATAAACATGCCTACCAAATTTCGTTTATTTAGCACAGCTCCTTCCTAGTGTTGGGATTTTTTTTCCATCAGTATATATATATATATATATATATATATTACTATTATAATGTTATTTTGGTTTCGATATCACTAGAATTCACTGGCAAGTTTTTCCAGTATTGTGTATCTGAAATAAATCTGACAGGTACTTACCATTCCATAGCTCCTCGTACTCGGGTACATGATCACGAAATTGGTTGTGAAGCTGACGAGTACCATCACCGTCCCAACCGCTATGCTCAGATAAGCGATCGTCCCCGTCGTTTTCAAGCCGAAATTGTCCATGAAAAAAGTGTCCAGCACGTGGTAGATCAGAGTTCCATAAATGGTGAAAAAGGCTCCCAGACCCTGAAATAAGCGCATCACGAATATGTAAGAAATCGACTTCATGATGAAATGGAATGGGAATGCCTATTGTTATGAGTTTGCAATGTAATTTCGCTGCGCTGTTAGATCCATCGTATGGAAAAAAATTTACAGGCAACTCTGATGATATACTGAGCGAACGGATGATGGATTACTGACCTACCGTCATGAGAAAAACTCTAGTAACCCTAAAAGTAAGGGTCTTGGAAACGAGATATTCTATTACATTTTGGGAGTGAAGGAAAAGGATGTGTTTCATTTGGCGCCAAAAGAACCAGTTTAGAACCAGATATCTACATTAGCACTAGTGAAATGAATTTCTCACCTAATGAAGCGCGCTTAGTTAGCCAAATATTATGGACTGCTTTAATGTCTACTTCCGTCCTTACTTAAACTCCTCCTTAAGACGGCAAATATGCTCAAGGTTTTTCTCGTGACAGTAAGTCAGTAGTCTTGTGTTTGGCCACAAACTTGGCAACTATTTGTCAATTTGAATAATGAGTTTGGCGACAAAATGGCGGACTCCAGAACTAGTCAGAAATGTAGCGATAGGATTATTAAGAGGGATGGTACTTTAAAGTTATCTGGGCTCAAATGTCACCAATGTTAACCAAACACAAGCCAAGTCGCCAAGAGAAGCGAATGACAACCACTTACGGTTGAAAGAAATTTGGCTAAACTCTACATTATTAGGCTATTTCTCATTGCGCCCGGCTATCAGAAAAATACCAGAGGGATTTTTTAGAAGTTACTTTGACTGCTTCGAAAACTTTAAAAGGTTAGACGATAGAGCTGAAATGAGTTAGTGCTGTCAGTTTAATTGAGTCCAAGTACTGTGGATTGAGCTATTAGATGAATCTTGTTGTCAAGTTCTGAGGCAACAACGTGTAGTGTGCGAGTAGCCAGTCGTATAGTCGAGTCAGTAATAAGTTGGCAAACATATTCAGTTAAACCGAGTATACAAGGAATACAAAGGTGCAAGCAATCACAATCAAAAAGACCAACAGCAAGCCATGAATAAGAATGGCTGAAAAGAGTCGGTAGTTCTCCAGGAGCAATATACTAGGATTATTAAATTCATCAGTGAAAATAGAGATCTTTCCTTGACTCCCTAGCTTTCAAAATCAAATGTCACACTCACAAGGACTGAAATGGAAAAAAGGACCACAATTTCTTCACATAGATTTGCATTCATAGATATTTTTCAAACAGATTTTCTTTGTTATCTTTAACCATTTTTTTGAGATTTTTTAATTGTATCCTCTTCTACAGTGCCATTATAACAAGTGAGCACAGAATTCATGTGGAATTTTTTTATACATAATATCTTTCTGCATATTATTATTCCAGATTTTTTTTGGTACTTTTCCATTAGCTGTGCACAGCAAGAAATCACCAAATAAAGTAGAATTCTGCCAAATTTCCTTCTGTTTTGTCATTCGCCTTACTTGGTGACTTGGCTATCGTTTGATTCATATTGCCGACATTTGCTCCAGTATAACGGTAATCATTACTTTTGGTACAACTTTGATATCCCTCCCCCAAAAAAAATTACGCACCAAATCTGGCACTCTCTATGAACTTTTTAGGGTTGTTGTTTCTTATTTTGGTGTTGCGAAAGATGGTGTTGGTTTAGCGAGAATCCATCTTGGCGAGAAAAAGAAGTCGTCAAATTTCAGATTTGGGGGGGGGTATATCAAAGTAGTTCCTTACTTTTTTTTTCTATAATATTTTAAAGTAGAAAATCATTGTAAAGTGTTATTTTATTACCATTTCTTGTATGCTCGTAAATTCGGTTAGCCTATATTTGAGGGTGACCCTTGATTATCGCCGAGATGTGATCGCCAATTGCACGGCTTTGATTGGGTCGAAATTTCTTTATGTTTTGGGCGCTTATCCTGTTTGCGCAGAGTTTCGCGTGAACAGTCGTGGCGCCAAACAAAAATTTCCGATTTCGCCAAAGGGGCACTCTTAAATATATTTTTACCTTAAATTATTTTTGTTTTTTTTACTGTAAAGATTTTGATATTTAATAAAATTCTAGTAAATGCACATAAAACAGTCTGGTGACCAAAATGGTTACAAATACAAAGGAACGATACGGTGTTTGTTCTGTTCCATGGTAATATATGCAATTCCCACCTCAAAATATTAAATAGTTGGTGTATTTGACCCACTGGAATATTTTCTGAGGCTATGATGCTAACAGAAAAGTGACATTTCTACAAAAAGAAAGACAAATGAAGACTAACGTGTGTGATTAGCAAAAGGAATGCAATCAGCAATGTGAACCAAAAGCTGCCCAGCAAAGCGAGTAACGGTTAATTCCCAATGAACGGTACGCTCCTTGTCCGCCATCTTGTTTTTGGCGACTATTGGCGAAACACGACTCCGCGAAGCACACGCCAAGTACCTAAGCCTAACACGCAGCGGGACACCGACCGTTTGCCATCGCAACATCGGAAAACGTGACGCCGACGATGTTCCGATGGCGAGCGGTCGATGTATCTTCGTGTTAGACCTAGAAACTGAGCGTGAACTCTATGGAGTCGTGCTCCGAAAATAGTCACCAAAAACAAGAAAATATCACAAAACATGCTTATTATTTCCATACACCCGACAAACCCAAGCATACCCGTCATCCAAATCTTTCCTTTCAACCAATTTCATATTTTCATTACAATTAGGACAAGTATAATGACTAGCAATCAATCCTACACTCATACAATAATTAACAACATCCAACTTACCTTTCTTTTCCAATTCAAAAAAAAACCTCAAATTCACTCGGTCTTGTTTCGATCCAGACAAAGACGAAAAAGCCATTATACTTTTAAAAACCAGAAATTAAAACTTAAAGCCAAATAGAAATTACAAAAATTTAAATACTATAAAAGTAAAAACAAATACTAATTAAGAAATTAAAATACAATGAAATTAGAACAAATAAAAATTTTGAAATAAATACGATTGAAGAGAATGCAGAACTTTACCACACCACTGGTGAAAAACAGATTGAAATGTAGCAAGCTGCAAAACCGTTAAATGAAATTCAAACTTACTTCCTAAAACTTTGAATATAATTGGATGAAACAAGAATTACATCATCATGACATCACATCATTCATTGCGCAAATTACGAGGTTACCATCTTTTAACGGGAGAGAAAGGGTGAAGTTGCCAAGGAGAAAATAAATATCGCCGGAGAAATGGCGCCAAAAAAATCGCCAAAATAGAGCGTACCGTTCACTGGGATAGAGCCGCGAGTAACAAATGAAGAAATTTGGTTGAATTCTACATTATTTGGCGATTCTCGCCTCGCCTGACTAACGGAAAAGTACCAGTAATCGGCCATAAATCGAAAGTAGTTGAAATCAATTTTGATGTGCTCCTTCATATCACTAAAGGCCCCAATGATGTGTAGTCGATGGGCAATTCAATAAGGCAAAATATTACCAAACAATTCAATTGTAGGATTGCAAGAAGCTTCGGTGGCTTGTTTTGGGTGCAAACTTGATGATAAACTCAAGTTGAACATTAAAAATAAAAGGATAAATAACAAATTGATTTTTATTGAAATAACTTAATCGCGCCAACACAACATGAAGAAAAAGATTTGGGTGAGCCGGAGTTTAACCCTCTTCTTCGCCAAATTGACGATAACGTGCCAAAGCTGACAAACCTCGTTTCCTGTAGTTTGGCAACCTTATCATCTTTCGCCTAGTGTTGTTGTTGTCTAATGCCACTTGCTCATACCAAGCCCGAGTGACCAGAGCTTTCGATTTAAGGCGGAGGTGTGCGCCTTTCGTTGTGAACAAGCACCGTTCAGACAAAAGGGCAACTTTGCTCGAACACTCAAGACACAACCATTTTTAGGTGACAGTCGAATTCATTCATACACTCATTCATCCATCAGCAAGTCAGAATTTTGATCCAAATCAGAGACCTACCCATCCTTGATTCAGTACCCCCAGAGGTATAATTTGTTTTGGGAACTTGGAGGACTTTGCAGTCGCGACCTGTTGCGACGTGCCCCAACTGCCATGAGCCAACAAGGCGGTCTTTGGACAAGACGAGGACAGAACCTGCGACCTTTCGGTTGTGAGACGGGCGCTGTACCGACCAGGCTACAGCGGCCCTTTCGCCTAGTGGATTACATTAATCAATGTGGAAATAAACATGGCACAAGATCGTGGTTGGCGATTTTTGAACATTGCGCCAAGCAGGGGGTTAAACTTCAGTCGTATCCTTTTCTCCAGAATAATTATGTAAGTGAATGGAGAGACTCTGCATGCATAAAAAATAATGCACAAATTCTAAATTTCGGTTTGTTTTACTTACCCATAATATAAAGCTGTGTATTATCATAAACCCGTTGAAACAAAACGATGGAACCAAGACATCCAGTGCAGTGTCCATTCCAAACTTTCAGCCGTGTTTTCATCTGACTCACGGGGTTTCTTTTGAACGTAATATCAGCTTCGAAATACTAAATGAATAAAATAAGTCAGAATGAAGTTTCAAAATAATGCTAAGAGAGTTTTAATCAGTTGCCACTAGGCAAAAGCAATTGCGAAAACTCTCTTCACTCCTTTCTCTTACGCAAAAAGACTAAGCAATGAGTCAAGTTTAATGCACATTAAATTATAGAGGATAGCAAATTTCTTATTTAAAAAAATACTGTTTTTAATATGAAACTTGCTTTCACCAGCATTGTTTCCTCAATTTTTTTTTCTTGTAAAATATTCCTATATTTTTGAATTTCAAATTTCTTTCTAAAATCGGATTGTAAATATTTTTTTACTGATATTCGCTCGTAAAACTGAATAAATTAAATTACAGCATGTAAATCTTTGAAATAGAGGACGAAATTATTAAAAGATTGATTCGGTAATTGTCTAGGAAGGGCGTAAATTTGGAGAGCTTATTCCAGGTCCTGAGATTTTTCCTTTCCTTTCTTTAGCGATATTTTCAGGAAATTTAAATTAGTCATTCTTTTAATTTACTGTATTTTTACACCTGACATTTTTTCAAAGTGAAATCTAATTTGCCTACATTTCAGTAAATGTTCGTTCGACTTCTTTTTATCCCTTGTGTTTATTTTCTTCCAAATTGATTAAGAGATTCACAAGATTGGCAAATCTCATATTAAAAATTTCAATTTTGTTAAAAATGAATTAATTTTTTTTAAAAATTTCAATTTGGTTTACTACGAGGGCAATCCCCAAAAAAGGTCTATTTTTGGGGAACGTAGAGAAAGTTTTAATACGGCTGTTGGCAATACTGTTGTGAAAGATGCCTTCTCCTCTACCACATAAGCCCACAGGCACTTCTCTCGGATGCTCAGTCTTCTGTTGGAAGCCATTCGAAATGCAGCTCCCGATAAACGTTACCGCCAAGTGCGAAGTGCTCGGAATTATGCGATTTTTGAATGCAAAAGGCTTTTAACCGATTGAAATTCACCGCCGATTGACGGAAGTGTATGGACAGTCGTGCATGGATATCAAACACGTTCGCAAGTGGTGTAGAGAGCTTACAGCCGGTCGTACTGAAATTCATGACGAAGAAAGGAGCGGGAGGCCATCAATTGCCGACGAGACAATCGCGAAAATTGTGGAACTCATGCTTAAAGATCGGAGGATCACTCTGGATGCTCTCTGCATTTTGGTTCCTGAGGTTTCCAGAAGCACCGTCCACAGGATTTTAACGGAAAAGTTACAATATCGGAAAGTGTGTGCAAGATGGGTGCCGCGTATGCTGACAAAAGACCACAAACGGCAACGGGTTGATTCTTCCCACGAATTCCTTCGCTACTGTGGAGACGAAAAGGATAACTTCTTGGACTCGATAGTCACTGGGGACGAAACCTGGGCATTCCACTTTACACCTGAGACAAAACAACAGTCACGCGAATGGCGGCATCCCTCTTCACCCAAGCCACGAAAATTCAAGCAAACACAATCTGCTGGTAAAGTTATGGCAACTGTGTTTTGGGACAGGAAGAGGGTATTGTTAGTTGACTTTCTGCCTGCTGGAACAACAGTCAATGCTGACAAGTACTGTGAAACACTGAAGAAACTCAGAAGGGCAATTCAAAATCGGAGAAGCGGGATGTTAAGCAAGAGTGTAAGCATTCTCCACGACAACGCCCGTCCTCACGTCGCCCGTCAAACCGTCGCTCTCCTGCAAAATTTTGGTTGGAACGTCATCACACAGTCCGGACTTGAACCCAGCGATGTCCACCTGTTCCCTAAGTTGAAGGAACATTTGTCTGGACGTCGGTTCTGCTCCGATGATGAGGTGAAAGAAGAGGTTCAACGCTTCCTGAAGGGTATGGTGGTAAGCTGGTATGACATGGGCATTGTAAAACTGCCACAGTGTCTACAAAAATGCATCGACCGAAATAGAGATTTTGTTGAAAAATAAAGCATTCTTCAATCTTTAAAGTGATGTAGGAATTATTGAAAATAAACGGTTCTTTGTATATCTAAAAATATAGGAGACCTTTTTTGGGGGGATTGCGCTCGTATATTCCTTAAATGAATATTTAGTAATTTTCTTATCTATATAGATAAAAATGAATGTTTTTCTCTATCTCTTTTACGCGCTGCCGTTCTACCGATTGCGATGAAACTTGATCAACTTATTTTTTACACCTACGGGAGGGTTATAGGCATAGTACAATTATCCAACATGTAATCTATATAAATAAAAATGAATGTTTGCCTGTATGCGCTGCCGTAATAATGAATATTTGTTTATAGAATAGAATAAAAAAAAGAATAAACTCTATTCATGCTTCTTCTTCATGTATCCTTTAATTTCAATGAATATGTATTTATTGCTGATAAAAAAACACCATTCTTCCTGTCATTCTTAATTAAACAAGATTAAAATTTCAAATTCCAAAAATTGTTTCCAAGATTGTTTCCTCTATGGTAGCAACACGCCGGGTACCAGCTAGTAGGAATACTAAATACCGCGATGGATTTCAGACTATAACTTCGAGCAAATTTCTCCAGATTTTTACAGATTATTGTTTTTAAAACTCTAAACAACGCATCCTTCAAACGTTTGTATATACTGTTATCTATTTATAGTATCATCTTATTGCCATGTTAATTTTATAACTGTAAAAAAAACTATTCCTGAAGGGTGCTAAATGGAGGATTCCACTGCGCCATTCGGCGACGATTGTTTGCTAACGAAATTAGCGACGAAAAGCTAGGTTCCGGATAAATTCAAGAATTATGATCCTATATTTAATTAGAATATGAGATCTGAAGATTTTTCTGCGAAACTCCAGATGAGGCCAAACCCTATCAGAAAATCTAAAAAACTTGAGATTGAAGGATTCGGTCAATCTCTACCTAAAATTGAATTCACAAAGCAAGCTAAAAATCTTTACTAAGCTGTTTGCTATTTACTTGTGATTCTAAATTCTGAAATTGTTGCTCTTTGTGTACCTCGACTATATATATATTTTTAAATCTGCACTTTGTGTTTTTCGGTCGGAATTAAGATTCGGTTTTTCATTGCCCAATTATTTGGTTCTGTAGCGATTGGTGAGAGTTAGCCCCGCACTCGCTACCTTATGGGTGGTAGCCAGATAATATGACCACTAGACTAAAAATGATAACTCAATATGGAGGATGTTATCTGGCTTATAAAGCCTCCACTACAGTTATATTCACCGATATCGTAAGACTTCCCGTAATATTTTTGTAAGGAGTAAAATCTATAATGCACTGTGTTGACGAGATATTGAGCTAAAATTGCTGTGATTTTATAACGTTATGATTACCTCGCTAGCCAATCTAAAGCAAAACATGGAAGTTAAGAAAGAGAAAATTCCATAAAAAATGTCACTTAGACAAGAAAAAGATCAAAAGTGATAAGATATAGTCATAACGAAATAAGAAATCTATGGATCCTGATTTTTAGTTAAGATAAAATTGTAATTCTTGGAAAAGAAAATTTTACGCGAATTACTAGTTTCCAAACGCAAGTTAAGTCAACTGCCTCCATTCTTGGCCTCAAATTCGTAGACTCTGTTTACACTAAAGTAGATTTAGAATGTTTCAAAAATGTAATCTTAATTGTGAATCATTTAAAATCTGCATTCAAAAACTTGTTCATTGAAAATCTTAATTGTGAAGATTTAGAATATTTCGAAAAGGCACCCTGGCACAGGGGTAGCGTGTCTTTGCCGTGATCTGGACGTCACGATTTCCGGATTCGCCATGGTTATTCATCTGTGTTCTATTTGTGAGGTGTATGAATGCGACCTCTGTAAAAAGGGGCAGGCGAATGTGAAGTATGAATTAGCTAAGTCGTACTGTTGATCCTAACTGGCCTATTGAAAAAACAAGAGACACACATTTCGGCTTAAATCGCTGATGAATAACTCTCTGCCAACTTGTAAAGTGCCATAAGCAACAACAGCAACAGAAAATTTCTAGAATCTTGACGATAATCCATTAAGATATCCGACTACATTCGAAGAAAAAGTTCTGAAAAATTGGATTTAAAAAAAAAATTATGGTTTTTAGATGTATTGTGAATTGTAATACAAAATACTGTAAATACAACAAATTAATTTGAAAATATAACTTATTTTCAGAAATAGGAGAATGTGTAGTACATTTTAATGAAATTTAACCACAATGGTTGACACTCAACACAAAATGGTAATGCAGCCATCCTATTTTTCTTTCTGCAAAAGTTATAAAATATAATGAAGAATGAAATGACCCAACTCTAAGAACAATTTTGAGATGCAAATAAGTAATGGATAAAAATATAAGAATATATAGGCATTTTTTCCCCATAAATTCACGACTTCATTTTTCTAAAATCCCTTATGAATGAAAAAGTATTTCACCAACACAAAAACTTTTGGTTCCTATTATTTAAAACACGAGCCAAAATGTTTATGTAAATACTTTTATTAGTTTTTTGGATATCATGCAAACGGTGCAGAATTTTTATAAAAATTAAAGTTTTGAGAAAGCTGAAATGAAAGACAAATTTTAGCTGAAAAATATGTGACATTTGGTGATAGGTCAGGCCTTTCTTTTCCTAGAAAAGATAAATTGTTTTGTTAAGAGAAAAGCCTGAGCAACAAGCAATAACAATTTTTAAAAATTCACCATGTGGTGGATAACAAGTGTTTTTAAAGTAGTCGAATACCTTAAAACTAGAGCATCCCCTTTTCTTCTGAAGCATTCGACAGACGTTTGGCGCAGCATGGCCAAACATAGCCTTTGCGCCATTAAACCAAACCAAATCAGAAGCATTTGATGTCTTGTCGCTCGATTTATAAAAAGCCGAAAGAAATCGAAAGACAGTTATTGAGTGAAATCTCTCTTTGTAACATATTCCGTGGTTGAAGCCGACCTTTTCTGGGCATCCATTTGAATCTGTCTACTCAATAAGAGAATACTTGCTATTCTGCAGAGGTGTCAAGAAAATGATTTCAAAGAACAAAATGAAGGCCAGGAAAGAGAAAATGCAATAGGATATTAAAAGTTTTAGAATTTGAAAAAAACATTGGCATTGCAATAGAATGAAAATGAAAGAAATGCAATAAATATTGTAAAAACATTTAACCAATGAATTTAAAAATTCGAGGATTCTCTATACTCTTTGATAAGCGTATTAAAAATTATTTAGTTTTAACTATTAATATTTAATAGGGGGTCTTTTAATCATATTCTCTTTAATTAATATTTTTATATGTTTTATTTAGGTGGGAAAGGTAAGTCATTTTAGCCAGTGCGGTTTTAAAGGATACCGAAATAGAATTTTTTTTTTCTTTCTCGGGAATGAAAATGTTAAGTTGCTGAGGATATAAGTCCAGTTTATTAGTTAAATAAAAGATTACCCAGTCCATAATTCAACTAAAAACAATTCCAGAAGGTTTATTTCAGCAAATGTTATAAAAATTGAAAATAATGTGAGTTACTGATAACCGGAAAGAAGTTTGTTGAATGAGTCTTAAGAACGAATCATGTGATTGCATATCATTAAATGTCATATTAGTTCAAACCAAAGACAAAATTCGCTATTTGATATTCAAAACAAAGAAGAAATTAAAATAATTCCTTCCAGTACCAATCATAGAAATTGAACCCATAGACGAGTGTGAATCGTTTCATGCTAGTTTTTAATCTATTCAATGTCAAAGGATTAATCCAGCCGGCGTCTTGGCTTAGGGGTAGCGTATCTTCCCCATGATCTGGGTGCCCCGGGTTCGAGTCCCGATTCGAGCATGCTTCTCCTTCTGTGTTCTATCTGTGAGTAGTGTGAATGTGCTCCTCTTGTAAAAAGGGGTTGTGAAAGCGAATGCAAAGCATAAAGTAGCTGAGCCGTACTCTTGGCCCTTGTTGGCGCTACTGAAAAATGAGGGATTCTCTTTTTGGCTTAAATCGCTGACTATCGGTCGGCGGGCTTGTAAAGTGCCATTGGCAACAACAACAAGATTAACCCTATGAATCGTAACCGCCCTGTTCTACCGGAGCCTGATCTAGGCGCTTTGGAGCGGTTAAATGAATTTAAATGAGTTTAAATGAGCGCCCTTTGAGAACCATCTTTCATTCCCTTAAATTCACTTCCCTTCCCTAAAGTGCTCTTGCCGAATCTTCCATAAAAAAACTGCCGAATTTCTTTCTTTTTTTTATAGGATATGAATTTTGGACCCATTTATTCGATATGATTTGAAATTCCAATTTCTCGAAAATAAAACTAATTAGAAAAATGTGTTTGGTTTTTAATTTTTAGGGAATTTTGCACATTTTCAACTACTAGAAGCACAATTTTTCCATAATTGTTTCCATTTAGAATGAAAGAAAACAGTATTTTCTTAACTATTTTTAAAAATTCAGGTGAGCAAATAGGGAATTTTGCAAATTTTTATTATTAAATTATCTGAATTTTTATTTTACTTCTGGCACTTTACAAGCACACCGACAATCATCTGTCAGCCGAGTGAACGTCTCTTGTTTTTTCAATAGAGCCAACTAGGGCCAAGAGTACGACTTAGCTACTTCACGCATCACATTCGCTTGCACAACCCCTTTTTTCAGGAGGGCACATTCATACACCTCACGGATAGAGAAACCAAACCAAGACCGAACCGAGACTCGAATCCGGGACACCCAGATTATGAGGAAGACACGCTATCCTTATGCCCGGACACCGGTTTTTATTTTTTGACTACCAAAAATATTTTCAATGTGCACAACAGCTCAAATTTTTCAACGTAATGCACTTATTTCATTGTTCGATAATTCAAATGAATACACATAATACCAATGGTGTAATTGGTTTTCCAAGACCTCTCGTAAAAATGTGAATAATAAGTAAAGAAGTTAAGTTATTCACACAAAAAAGAAACTGATTTCAGTAATGCTGGAAAGTTTTGCAATCGATTTGAATTTGCATCCGCTGAAAGCAATTCTGAATAGTTTGAGATTCATGAGTTGGAACAGTTTCACTTTGTGCAAAGAAAGCAGAGTATAATCTTCCCATTTCTAGAAATGCTTCAGCTCGTCTTTTGTGAAAAAGTTGAAAATATATTTTCAAATATTTTGTTGAAACTCACTTCCTATCTCCTTTTATTTTGACTCTAAGCACGATACAACTAATGAATTTTATTTGATAATCTTTCATTGTGATGTTAATTCAGCCAATACGCATACTAATTATATCTGAATTCCTTCAGCCACAGCAGATGACGCTATAATGCGATGCAACCTAAAGAGGAAAACTTTAACACCAAAGAAAAGTGGACATAATTCATTATCTTAAGTAAATTGATGGTCGAATGACACATAAAGAAATAAGCAGCATGCTTCTGTAAAGCCATTTCACCCTCGTTGTAACCCATGAGAAAAATCGATACTGCCAACATCTTTCTAAAGAACATTCTAAAGCTACTTTACCCTCGATGTAAACCATGAGAGAAATCAATATTTCCAACCCTTTTTCTAAAGAACATTCTTAAAATATTTTCATATTTTAACACTACCATGGTTAAAGTTATTAACGAAATGGATTAACTGTAAACTGAGGTAGTAACAAAATAGGGAAAATAGGCTAACTAATGTGATGAATTGTGGTTGTTTTTTAAATAGGAGTCTATACTGTCAATAAAGAATCGAGACGTCCCTGTGTAGCACTTGTGAGACATATTCTCAATTCGCCTACATTTGCTTTCGAAAACATCTCGATTATACTTGGCACCAAAATCACAAATCTACAATTTTTCAACAAAGAAATCTATCCGAATCTGTGTTTAATCTGGAAATACAGACTGACTTTTAAGATTGGTTTTATTCCCAGAGATGAGTAAAATCGCTTCAGAAAAAGCTTCCAGAATGAAGCGAAGGAAACAACTCTGCAGGAGGATAGCTAGGATCCTCGTACTCATTGCCTGTCTGAGTGGCTTCATTTTTCAGACAATGGAATTTCTTTTGCTCTATTGGACCTACCCAACTGTAGTGGATATTCAGAAGTCGTCTCCTTCGTATCTGGATGTACCAGCAATTACCATATGCAACCCAATTGGGTAAGAAAATTTCAATCGCTCGTTGCTTTACAAGTCGGTATTGTTCAGAAACAGCAAAGTTTTGTAAAATTATGTGGCAACAGTGATATATTTTTATATTTGAAAAAAAGGCTTCTACCAGTTATCGTGTTTTACTTTAAAGCAGCGACTTCTTGTTTTTGGGTTTTGTTAAAATTCGTAATAAATAAAGGGAAGAAAAATAAAACTAACGTTGTTATTTAAAAAAGTTTTCTTTCATTCGTCCGTTGGGTAAAATAAAATAAACGTAAACTTGAATCTTCAAGCAGATGTACTGCTAAAACAACATAAAATGAAAAACAAAACATCTTTATCTGTTATTTTCTTTTTGTTGTTGCTGCCTTTTTAAAGAATTTGGATAGAAAAGGTTTGTTGATTTGATCATTAAGGTATTTTTGAATTTTAATCGATCCTTTTTTATTACCGTCAACAAACAAAACTCTAGTAAGTAAAATAGTCGGTTGATATTGTGGAATCAGTCAGTCATCTATGTTTGTATCTCTATCTGCATCTGCATCTGTATCTGTATCTAAATCGGCATCTATATCAACATCTGCATCTCTATCTCAAAGATATCTTCTGTACTTATAATAAAACTGAATGTGTGTGTTAGCCGTCTAGAGGCCAGACCGTTGGACCTACAACTACCAAATTCGGCACATGCATACCTTGGAGGTCGATAATGTGCCCCTAAGACTTTTTTATTGTCTATTTACTAAAGGACTGTCTAAAATTTATTCTTCAATTTTTAAAAAAAATTATATTTATGGAGAGAAAAAATAAATTATTATTAACATCATTGAAATTCTTTAGAAATAAATATAAAAACTGAGTTTTACTATGAATCTATGAAATATTTTTTAAATACTTCCTTGGTATATAATAAATTATGAAAATTACTCTGTAGTGCCTATAAGACTTCAATATCAAAGGATTCTTTCATATTTTTCATTCAAAAAGGGATGTTTGGTTTTCAGGAAAAAGTGTCTTTACATTAATTGCAGTTTAATTATTTCCACTTAAATTTAAAATTGAATTTTACAGGCGTTGAATAAAAATTAGAGATATACATAGTACAATAATCGGAACGGCTTAAGGCCTAAATAATAGTATAAATGATCCTAAAAATTTGGAAAATATTTTTCTGTAAAACCTATTATGAGATCAAGTGACATAAAATATTTAATTGGAAATTTTACCGAGCACCCATCATGGTGAAACAGCTGGTTGCCAAAGGCGACTATTCTATGCATGAAAGGAAATGAACTAAAATGTTGTTTTGCTGTTTGCTATCTGCCTCTAAACAAAAATGATCGGGCATTTTGAAATCCTTATAAAGAGTAAGCATCAAGCTCTGTGTGACTTGATAGCTTTTAATATTAAAGTGCAATGTTAATTTAATAAAGGAACTAACATGGTCTTTATTATTTTCTATTTTATTATGATTATATTTTTAGAAACTTCAGCGCATTCAGTTATCCTTATTATTTATCCGCTTGGCCAAATTGGGTCGCATTTTTGGAAAATAAAACCTGGTGACTTACAAATGGGGGGTGATGAGAATATTCAGTATTCTTGAAAAGACATAGTTGAACAAATCTGTCAAGTTTTCAATTTTGTTAATTTTTGGGGGCTAAATTTTGGATTTTTTTTTTCTGCTATTAATCAGAATATAATCAGCAATTCGATCGGTAGATTTTTTATGATATAAAAATCTTTAGCTGTAACAGCTGTATTTTTTCAAGTAATCACTACTGTAGGGCCGACCCTATTTCTTTATTATATTACAACACATTTTGTGGTAAACGATGTCTGTGGGATTTATTGGTTTTCGAGTCTTCGAAAAACAAAGATTTAAGCTGATGAAAAGAAGCACGTGGCAAATAGGATGGGCCAGTGGTAAGTGAAAAACATTGAAGGGGTAAGAGTTCCAATACTTACCTTTCGCTTACCTTTTTGCCATTACTCCTTACCCTTCAATGAAACAATAAGAAACGAGGGAGGTCCACCCTTAGGAACAAAAAGGACTCGAACTTTCTCTTGAAGGTTTCGGAAAAAAGAAACTGGAGCTCTTCAGTTAGATACTTGTGGCAATATGTGGTAATGAGTAGACTGTTAAAAGTGGCAAATCCTCAACTCGCCTTTTAGAAACATCCATAGCTACATACGATTTGAAGAAACAGGAAAAAAATTGTCTTAAGTTGTAAAACATTATCTTAAAAAAGTTATCTGATGGAGCCCACAACTTTTTATTAAACTTTGAATTAGATATAAACTTGTTTACCACCGTGTATCCTACATACTGCTTCTTGTGCCACAATGAAACCTCAAACCAACCCAAAACCAATCAGATACTTTTGCTTGTTGAAGCATTGCTTCATTGAATGCAATCCTCTGAGAAAGGAATCGAGATTAGTTTCCTTGCACAGAGATTCACCTGCCGTTTGAAACCAGTATGACCTTAGACTTTTAATTTCAGTTTATGCATAAATTCCACGGTTAATCGATGTTCTTCCTTTTCAGATACAACTTTACCGCTCTGTGCACTGAATTCGGAATTCCCGTCTGCTTGGTCGGCCGTCTACTGAAATTCAGCACGGCTTCCGTGTGTCAGCAGCATCAAGACACGTGCGTGAACAATAAAATTCCGAAGGACTTCACAGTAAGTATGAAAATCTCATTTATTTTTTTGTGTACTAACCCGTCATTGTGTGTGTTTCTGTATGTAAGAATCAAATGATTTTAGGTGTACGTACACACTGGAAACTTCGAAAATTGCTTTCTCTCTCTCTCTCTCTCTCTCTCTCTCTCTCTCTCTCT